>PVIU01021617.1:0-31157 GCA_004026605.1 Ondatra zibethicus
GGGAGAGGGGACGTCGTCCTCTAAAGTTACTTCCAGCTGTCACGGGGGCGATGTTCTTTCTAGGGGATCCTGGTAAAAGAAATGATGGTTAAATTACCAGATTAATATTTGGCCTGGTAAAATTGCAAATAGTCTCTGAGTATTTCATGGAGGTCTGGCCAGAATGTTGTAAAAGAAGTGCACCATGTAAGCTAACCAAATTGGAACTATCCTGTGCAGCTGGTATCCAAACAGGTCTCGTAGTAGCGCTATTAGCATCATGATGTCATAGTAATCAGGTAGAGTTGTTGTGGGGCCCCATCTTCTTCCTGGAAACTTCAAAGATTACTGCAGGAAAATTTATTGTTTATTATGGAAAACTGAAGCATTATTTATGGGAACATACATACATATTCAATGAAAGGCATGATAAAGACAGAAACAGATATGAAGAAAGCAAAGAAGTTTTATAAATTATATTCTTCTTCTGCCTAATATCATGGCTCGTGACATGAGACAGAAGCTCTGGGTTTTCTCTTAAAGCCCCATGCTGCGCTCCCCACACCCTCCCATTGCTACCTCCCCCAACACCTGGGGCTGAGGCCCTTTTTTGCTCAATGTAAATGTTAAGGGTTCATCGTTGCCTTGAAATATTTTTAACCTCATTCTTCTTCTAATGAAATGAAAGCCACTCGGTGGCAGAGGTCATTTTCTATCTCACCAGCCCTGGAGACATGGTGAGGCGCGGGAGCTTTCTGTGGTGGGCTCTGTCATCTCCAGGCAGAAGTGGTCTCCTGGCAGGTGTGTCCGGCTTTAAACTGGTTTCCCTGGGATAACTCGCCGCTCCCAATATGCAGCAGTGAGGATGTTGCATGCAAAGGCGCAGGTCTGGGTGAGGCCATCAACCAGCACCAGACCTGGAGACTGTCAGCCATTTAGCATCACGGCCTGGGGCATGGGCCTGTGTGCTGCTGACTTCATCCTCAATGGGTAACATCAGCCCCAAGTCTACTGAATCTGCACTGCAGCACAGCTGAAGGCCAGCCTGGGCAAGCTGGGCAACGTGGTGAGGTCCTGCCCCCCAAACAAAAAGGTGTGGGGTGCACTGACTCCTGTAATACCAGCACCTTGCTGTTGGAGGCAAGAAGATCAGGAGCTCAGGGTGATCCTCTGCTATGTAGCAAGTTCAAGACCAGCCTGGGCTACATGAGACCATCCTTAAAAAGAAAGAAAGGAGGAGGGGATGGAGAAAAAGAAAAAAATAAAAATAAAAAGTAGTCTGGGAAGCCTGCCCACTTGAGTGCTTGATATGAAAGCAGGAAGACCTGACTTCCGGCCTCAGAACCCAGGTGAAAAAGCTGAGCGCAGGGGCTAGAGAGACAGCTCAGCAGTTAGAAGCGCTGGCTGTTCTTCCAGAGGGCCCGGTCAGTTTCCAGTACCCACATAGCTGCTCACAACTGTCTGTAACTCCATTCCCACAGGATTCAAATCCTTCTTCTGGCCTGAGGGCACCAGACATGCACAGGCAACACACACTCACACACGCGTACACACACACACGCACACATACAAAATCATACAAAAATAAATAAATCAAAGCCAGGCTCGGTGGTGCCCACTTGCCATCTGGGAAGGCAGAGAGAGACAGACAGACCCTGGCTCACTGATCAGCAAGCATAGAGTAACTGTCAAGCTTCAGGCCAATAGGATACCCTGTCCCGAGAAACACAAAACGACAACAACCAATCAACCGACTAACCAACCAAAGAAGCTAAAACACATGACACTTAATCCTACAAGATAATGGGATGGGCCCAAATGCCCCCTAAGTAAAGGCTTAGCCAGAGCCCAAAGGATGTCCTTCAAGCTAAACGTGACCTGATTGCATATGAACTATCTCTTGTAAACTTGTGCGTGTGTGTGCCCTGCGGAAGTAAGCCCTTGTATAGTTCACTGTAAGAGCTGGGCCAGTCCCTACAATAACAGAGATCCTGTGGCTTAGTCAGGGTTTCTACTGCTCTGAAGAGACACCAAGACCATAACAACTCTTAAAAAGGAAAATATTTCATTGAGGTAGCAGCTTCCAGTTAAGAGGTTCAATCCGTTATCATTATGGCGGGAAGCATGGCGGGGTGCAGGCAGACATGGCGCTGGCTTCATCTTGATCAGAAGGCAACTGGGCAGCATCTTGAGCGTAGGAAACCTCAAAGTCTACCCCCACAGTGACACACTTCCTCCAACAAGGCCCCACCTACTCCAACAAAGCCACACCTCCTAATAGTGCCACTCCCTATGAGCTTATGGGGCCAATTACAGTCAACCTACTGTAGAAGGAGGGGCTGCTTGTTCATCCTGGCCACCCAGAACCAAAATAACCAGACAGAAACTACATTATTTAAAACACTGCTTGTTCCATTAGTTTAAGCTTCTTACTGGCTAACTCTTACATCTTAATTTAACCCATCTCCATCTGTGTATCACCACAAGGTCATGGCCACCAGCAAAATTTCAGCTCACCTGTCTCCTGCAGCGGCTCCATGGCTTCTCCTTCTTTCTCTCAGCATTCACTTTAGCCCCCCACACACCCATCTACCTCTAGGCCCAAGACAGTTTCTTTATTAGTCAATGGTAATCACAGCATACAGAGGGAAATCCCACATCAACCTACCACACTTGGCGAACCTCTCCTGACACCCCACATTTTTACAGTTAAATTTTCTTTTGTTTTTGTTTCTGTTTTTTTTTTTTACAGTTAAATTTTCAACCTGACTGAATTAATAAACACCCCAGGCATTTTTTTCTTCAGTGAAACACCACTCTGGGTGTGTCAGTGAAGACACTTGGGAAGATGAGCTGAGTGTGGCAGCCCAGTCCCATGGGCAGGGGACTGGACTAGATGGGGAAAGAGGAAAAGCCAGCAGAGCGTGAGGGTTTTTCATCGCCGCCTTCTGAGCCACCTGGATGTAAGCAAGTAGCTTGATATGCTGTCCCCTAACACTGTGAGCTAAAAAGAATCCCCGCTCCCTTGAGGTATTTGGTCACAGCAACGAGAAACCAAGTGGAAACACTTGCTGCCTGTATTTTACATGCACACATGCGGGGGCGTCCCGTTTAACTCAATATGCTCCCACCCATACACAGTGAGCCAAGCAGACTTGGCTTTCAGCTGGTGTGTAACAACTGTCCCAGCAGAGCCCTTTCAAATGCAACACCCGGAGAACTAATCCAATAAAAAAAAAAAAAAGAAGAAAGAAAAAGGCAATCAGGCTCAGAATGTAAACAAAAAAAAGACTGAAGGATGAGGCCGGAGCTGATGCTGTTTCTTCTGGAGGCAAGCAGACCTTTGAATCGTAATGAAGACTAAACAAGAAAAGGCACAGATGAGCCTCGTCAGCGTCAGCGTTAGCCTTCCAGATTGCAATCAGTTCTCTAAATTCCCTGGCTCGGTTCACACAGAACTGGGCAGAACTACTTCTGACAAGGGCATCAGACTTTCCAGACTTCAACCAGCTCAGAAAAGAACAGAAAGCCTGGGGGGCACCGCCAGATGCAAGGGGAGGTGTGTAGCCCCTCTTCACACCATCTGCGGGGAGACTGAGGAGAATGGAGTGGACCAGCAGCGGGAACACGGCTTCCACACACTTCCCACCGTTAAAAGGGACGGCGGGGAGAGAGGCTGGAGAGATGACTCCTTAGCTCAGTGGCCAAGAG
Organism: Ondatra zibethicus; assembly: GCA_004026605.1. NCBI lineage: Eukaryota > Metazoa > Chordata > Mammalia > Rodentia > Cricetidae > Ondatra > Ondatra zibethicus. The sequence goes on from PVIU01021617.1 coordinate 3,691, forward strand.
GCAAAGAGCACTTGCTGTTCTTCCAAAGTCCCCAGCACCCACGTGACTGGCTCACAAAGAGGATCTGATGCCACCTTCTGACCTCAGCAGGTACTTGGACACACATTCACACACACAAGTTAAAACTTAACTTGTTTTAAGTTTTAAAACAAGTAGTAAGTTTTAAGTTTAAAACAAGTAGGTGAATAGTGCCTGCTGCTGATCTGGGGGACCTGAGTGGGACCCAGGGGTCCCACAGAGTAGGAGCAAAGCAATTCCTACAAGTTGTTCTAGGATCTGCAGCGCCTTCCACCACACACATAAGTTAGTTTAATTTAACTTAGTACTACCGGCTAGGGGCATTGTTCAGTGGTACATTAAAAAAAAAAAAGCATGCCAAAGGTCATTTCATCCCTAGCATTAAAAACAATACCATGATTAACTAATGTGTGTGTGTGTGTGTGTGTGTGTGTGTGTGTGTGTGTGTGTGTGTGTGTGTGTTTTGAGGCATGGTTTCTCTGTAGCTTTGGGGCCTGTCCTTGAACTAGCTTTTGTAGCTCAAGCTGGCCTTGAACTCACAGAGATCTGCCTGCCTCTGCCTCCCAGAGAGTGCTAGGGTTAAAGGCGTGCGCCACCACCGCCCGGCAATTAAAGATATTTCTAAGAGACATGTTTCAATATTTCTTTTCTGCTTTGTTTTGTAGACGGGGTTTCTCTGTGTAGCTCTGGCTGTCCTGGAACTTTCTCTGTAGACCAGGCTGGCCTTGAACTCAGAAATATCTCTCTCTCTCTCTCTCTCACACTTGGATTAAAGGTGTGTGCCACCAAGCCTGACTTCAATATTTAAGGATTTAATTTTTATTTATTTTGTGTTACATGAGTATATGCAGGTGTGGTGGTTTGAATAAGAATGGTCCTCATAAGCTTATGGATTTGAATGCACTATTAAGAGGTGTGGCGTTGGCCTTGTTGGAGGAAGTGTAAGCTTTGAGGTTTCAAGGGCTTAAGCCAGGCCAGTGTCTCCCTCTTCTTGCTGCCTTTGGATCCAGACGTAGAACTCTAAGGCTCCCTCTCCAGCTCCATGTCTGCCTGTGTGCCACCATGTTCCCTGCCACGATGATAATGGACGGAACCTCTGAACTGCAAGCCAGACCTAAGTAAATGTTTTCTTTTATAAGAGTTGCCATGGTCATGGTGTTTCTTCCCAGCAACAGAACACTGACTGAGACAAAAAGCCAGGATACAGCATTTCATCCTCTGGCACTGGAGTGGCAGGTCATTGTGAGCTGCCCAGTGTGGATGCTGAGAACTGAACTTGGGTCCTCTGCAAGAGCAGCAAGCACTCCTGCTGGAACATATCTCTGGCCCCGACTTTTTTGTTTGCTTAAAACAAAGCAAAACAAAACAAAAACAGAACCATCTACTTACTTTGCATGCCTCAATAAAGAAGCCACAACAGTTAATGTTCCCAGGTGGTCCAGACCAGCCTGGAACTCATTACTATAGTCCAATTCCCCTGCCTTATCTCCCAAACACTGGGATTTACAGGCGTGAGTTACCTTAGCTGGCTGATATTTCTTAATCAGGCTCCAGAATCCTCAACAGTCATCACCTCACTATTGGTTAACCAGCCGAGGCCCTCAGGAGGATATTCACCCTGATGTCAGAACAGCTCTTTCTCTAATCTGCCCAGTGCTTGTATATTATCAGCTTGAACCCCATTATCTGCCTCTGGACTTCTTTTTTTTTTAAATTTATTTATTTAATATGCATTGGTGTTTTTGCCTTCATATATGATTATGTGAGGGTGTTGGATCCTGTGAAACTGGAGTCACAAACAGTTGTGAGCTGCCATGTGGGTGCTGGGAATCGAACCCTGGTCCTCTGGGCTCTTAACCGCTGAGCCATCTCTCGAGCCCCCTCTTTGGACTTCTATTGTTTGTGCTACACTTGCATTTTCTTGGAGAAGCAAAAGAAAGTTCGTATCAGTTATGTAAAACACCCCTCAATTTAAGAAAGAGGCTAAATGTGCTTTTCTTTGGTTGAGACGGTTTCATGCAGCCGAGGTCAGCCTTGCACTCCTGATCCTCTTACTTCAACCTCCCGAGTGCTGGGCTTACACTCGTGTGTCACCACACAAGGTTCAAATGTTTGTACTTACTCAAATCCTGGCTATCTGGTCTTGGATATTGAGATGGCAAAGTCTTTTTTTTTTTTTTTCCCGAAACAGGGTCTCACTATGTTGCCCTGGCTGTCCTGGAACTTGCTCTGTAGACCACGCTGGCCTCTGTCTCCTGAGAGCTGATGTTAAAGGGGTTCGTCGCCATGCCCAGCTGAGGCAGTTTTTAAATACAATGGTGGGAACATGAGGAGGATGGGATAGAGTAAAACCAAACAATCTCCATTACAGACTTCAGAGGTTTCCAAACTTTTAGTTGATGGGAGACTGGTTTCTGTACATACCAAAGGATTTACTTAATGGTCGTGGTCATAAAGATATTGACTCATATACAGAGGAGGGCAAAAAATGGCTAAGAGGCAAAAGGTAGCCCAAGATAATTGGGCTCTGGACCTTCAACACTCCCAATGTCTACAGTCACAAGGGTTCTCATCAGCCCATCAGCCTTGTTCAGTGAAGCTGTCCTTTCCAGAAATTCTGTCCCCAGCAGCTGAGAGCAGCTCTGTGTGCCCGGATTGGCATTGAAAACCATGTAGTTTATGTTAAACACACACCTGCCTTCCTTCTGGGAGTCTGGCAGGTGGCCAGGAGATAGGCTGCTGCAGCCCCTGGGATCAGAGCCCAGCGAAACCCTTCTCTGCAGGGTCTGACTTAGTGGGCATTCCTGGTAGGCACACACCACACATGTATGTGGCCCAGAGGTGGAGATCCACACACATGGCTGCAGACTCAGAGCACCTGCAGACTCCAGGCCCTGGACCTTGCAAACTGGCGGTGGATACTTGACACTGGAATAAGCCTTAGCCACGAGGATGACCACATGCCCAGTCCTGCAAATCTTTCTGGCAGATGCCCCATTTCAGGCATGGTCCTTGGGTCCCCTTGGACAGAAGCTGTCACAGAGCGCCATCCTCAGCCATCATCCTCATCGGAGCAGCTATGAGACCTGAAAGCTTTGGGCCTGTTGAGATTCCGTCACAGGAGGGGGTGAGGAGGTCACTGTACCCTCAGCTGATTCCACCTCCCTCCCCACCCTTGCAGACACTGCGTCCTGACTGCACAAGGCCTCAGAGTAGTGGGAGATACTAGAGTGTATACTAGCAGGAAGGGTTGCTGAAGTGAGACCCCATCTGTCCTTACTGGGAACTCTTTGGTAGAACAGCCCCTTTTGGGCCATCCACATTCCTGTGAGCCAGCCCTCACCAGTGCTCCGTAACTAAACCCGATAAATTCACTGACTTTCCAAATTGGATTTTGGTGATCTTTTAACCTGCTCTGTTGCCGGTGTCCCGTGTGGACTGGGTAGGCATGGAGAGATCAAAAGACAAGTTTAGCAGTCAAAGAGTGGGCAGTGGTGGCACACGCTTTTAATCCCAGCACTTGTGAGACCGAGGCAGGTGGATCTCTGTGAGTTCAAGGCCAGCCTGGTCTACAAAGCGAGTTCCAGGACAGCCAGGGCTACACAGAGAAACCCTGTCTCTAAAACCGTTAGACTTTAGGGGTCCATTCTCTCCTTCCATCATGAGTTCCTGTGCCTTTACATGCTTGCGTCATGTTGCCAGCCTCCTGTGTTTATATTTTACACACACACACACACACACACACACACACACATTCTGAGTATGGTTCTGCATATATGCCTGTACACCATGTGGGTGCCTGGTGCCTTCAGAAGCCAGAAGAGGCTGTTAGATCCTCTGGAATTGGAGCTATAGATGAAAGATGCCATGTGAGCACAGGAAATAGAATCTGGGTCCTTTGGAAGAATTGTCAGTGCTTTTAACTCCCCTTAGGGGAGATGTCACATGTTTTTTTATGGCCTGCTGGCCTCTATGCTATCGGTCAGAGACCACACTAGATTCTAGGCATTTTAGCTACAGAACCCACCCTAGTGGTCACATGTACTTTGTAAACGAGTTTCTATGTGGTCATGTGGTCGTCTCTTAGGTTTTATTGTGCACCTGGAATTGGATTGATTGTTGCCTGGAAACCTGTCCCCAAATAGTACTGTGTTTTAAATATGCTGACAATGAACCACCTGACAAGACTCCCCAGAGTCTGAGCCAGGTTGAAATCAATCTGCCCTGGGTTTTCATCCTCATCTCGTCCCTCAGTTGCTTCCCTGTATGACACCTGCAGGGCCCCCCTCACAAGACATTATTTTTAAGGATACTCGTAAGCCTATCATCGTTTGTATCCAGCGTGTTGTGTCATCTATCTCCGTGCCCTTTACTTTGCCATGCTGAAGCTATACTATTAACAGTCTCCACGGCTCCACCTCCCAGAGCCCACCATTCTATCGTCTCTCTAAGCTCTGACTGCTAGGCACCTCATGTAAGCAGAGCCACACAGCAATTAACTTTCCGCTAGCTGGCTTATTTCACTCAACACAGTACCCTCTAGGTTTACACATGGTGTAGGATGTATCATACCCGATTCCCTTTTAAAGGATGAATACTATTCCACTCTATGGCATAAATCACATTTTGTGTTTTTCTTTTTTTTTTTTTTTGACAGGGTCTCACCATATCGCTTCATATGGCCTGGAATTCCCTGTGCTGGCTTTGAATTGCCACAGCTATCAGGAAGCAGAGCACAAGTTAGGTTCCCAGCCTTCATGTCCTTTCCCTGTTGACAGTTGACATCACAAGGAATCCTACAAGCAGTAATAAGATATGGTTTCCTTCTATGAAGATGCCCAGTGTTAGGGACAGGCTGCTCGGCCACCTTCTGCCCACACAGCCGCATGGTCTGTCCTCAGCCCTGGGGAGACGCAAGCTCGGCAATGCAGAACTGGTTTCTCTTCATACCAAAGCTTTGGGGTGACAGTCGACCATCAACCCTGGTGTTCATGGCCAGGGTGACACCGTCCTCTCCTGCAAGCTGGAAACAGTGACCAGCATCTCAGCAGAAGTGACAGGATGACATTTTCCTGAGAAAGGACCAGGGCTTATGCTTGCCTTCGCTGTCTGTGGCTTTGCTTGCTTGCTTTGGTGAACACAGCTGCCCTGTTGTGAGTCGTCCCAGGACAGCCCCTTGTGACAAGAGACAGATGGTTTTCAGCCGATTCCTGCCCACAAGGGGTGCTGGCTGAGAAAAGGCAAGGGATTCTGTAATTATGGGGCTGTAGAGATGGCTCAGGGTCAATGGAACTTGCTGCTTGTGGTAGTTTGAATGAGAATACCCCCCATAGGCTCCCATATTTGAATGCTTAGTTTCCCCAGTTGGTGGAACTGTTTGGGAAGGATTAGCAGGAGTAGCCTTGTTGGAGATGTGTCACTGGGGATAGCTTTGTGGTTTCAAAAGCCCAAGCCAGGGGCTGGAGAGGTAGCCCAGGGGTTAAGGGCACCAGCTGCTCTTCCAGAGGTTCTGAGTTCAATTCCTAGCACAACTGTCTATAACTATAGTTTCATGGGATCTGATGCCCTCTTCTGGTGTGCATATATGTAAGCAAAACATCTATTTGCATAAAATACATAAATACATCTCTAAAGCCCAAGCCATTCCCAGGCTCTCTTTGCCTCCTGCTTGTGAATCAAATGTAAGTGCTCAGTCACTGCTCCATGCCTGCACACACACACACACACACACACACACACACACACACCCGCCGCCATGATGGCCAGGGACTCACCATCTGGAACTTTAAGCTCCAATAAACCCTTGAATACATTGCCTTGGTCAGGGTGTCTCTTCACAGCAACAAAAAAAGCAACTAAGACACTGCACTCTCGTTCTCAACTGCCTGTAACTGCAGTTCACAGGATCGATTGCCCTTTTGACTTTCCTGAGCTCTGCAAGCATATGGTGTACACAGACAAGCAGGCGAGCACACGGTGCACACGGACAAGCAGGCGAGTACACAGTGCACACAGACAAGCAGGCGAGTACACGGTGCACATAGACAAGCAGGCGAGTACACGGTGCACATAGACAAGCAGGCGAGTACACGGTGCACACAGACAAGCAGGCAAGTACACGGTGCACATAGACAAGCAGGCGAGTACACGGTACACACATAGACAAGCAGGCAAGCACACGGTACACACATAGACAAGCACGCAAACACATACACACATAAATAATAAAAAGAATTAAAAAGATAAAATGTCATTAGATACAGTGATGGTTATTCAACCTAATGCATACCACACACACACACACACACACTAAGTTGGTGAGTTTGAGCCAGATGTTGAGGCTGGAAGGGCAAGAGTTGGAGGCCTACCTGGAGTACACAGTAAGACCTGGTCTGGAAGCCTATTTAATATCTCAGTTGTAAAAGCATCAGCTCTGATGGAAGGCAGTCAATGGTACGCAAGCATTCTCTCAGACCCACTAGGAGGATGGGGTTTTTATTTATTGTAATTGTCAGGATGACCATAGCAAAAGTCCCCCAGTAAATATTCTTTACCTCTCCTTACTGCTTTTGTTAACTGACAAATGACAAAGTCTTTACTTCATTTCAGAACCTGTAACTGGCCACTCCTTGCTAGGAATGGCAGGGTAAGAGGGCTTGTTCAACAAAGCATTTCAAGAGAAGCTAAAGTCTCATGCCGAGTATGTGTGGTGACATATTCTCACCATCCCAGCAATCTAGAGACAAAGGCAGGAGTACTGTTGGTGTACAAAGTCCAGGCCAGCCAGGGCTGAATACCAAAATCCTATGTCAAGCCGGGCGGTGGTGGCACGCCTTTAATCCCAGCACTCAAGAGGCAGAGGCAGGTGGATCTCTGTGAGTTCAAGGCCTGCCTGGTCTACAGAGCTAGTTCCAGGACAGGCTCCAAAGCTACAGAGAAACCCTGTCTTGAAAAACAACAACAACAACAAAAAAAAAAAAAAAAAAAAAAAAAAAAAAAAAAAAAAAAAAAAAAAAAAAAAAAAAAAAAAAAAAAGAAAAAAAAAAGAAAGAAAAAAGGTCCCATGTCAAAAAGACTGGTGCATTTTAAATCATGTGCTGGGCACACTCTATAATCCCAACACTGGAGGCAGGGGGAAGGCTGCAAGTCCAAGGCCAGCCTGGGCTACACAGTGAGACTCTATCTCAAAATAGCTGTGTCTCAGCATCCTCACTCTATTTGGAAGTCACTCCCAGATCCACACGTGGTGTGGCATCTGCTTCCTGTTCCTAGGCAGTGAAACACACTCCACAGCCACAAGAATCCTGAGCAACACGTGGCGACCAAGGCAGGATCTTCCCAGGAGAACGAGGATGAGGGAGACGCGATTGTAAGGCTCCAAGGACAGTGGGTGGACAAACATCTCGGGAGGGCTGTAACTGACAGACAGGATTCCTTTAGCCCTCCAGCTTTAAACCGCTAGGATCCGCCCGACTTAACAGCGTTGATTCCTTCCCTTTCCACACTCAGCATCACCCAACAGTTACGACACCGACAGGCAGCCACTTTAAGCAGCTCTGCGATGTGACCAGATGTGTTTCCTGGAGACATGGGCCTCATCAAATACTTCGGTAGTCAGAGCCTCGGGCCACAATGGCAGCAGCGTCCCACTCCACAGTGAAGAATGAGATGGCTCCAAAAAACCCAAATATCACCATGACCAGGAGCTGCCAGTGAAGGAGGAGGTAGTTGCTGTAGAAGAAAGCCACAGCTGCGCAGATCGACTAGAACGAGAAAGATAAATCAGCGCATGGGCCCAGGGCCTCAGCAGCTCCAGTCAGCTTGCTGCTTCTGCCCCAAAGGACACCTGTGACTGGCAGGTGCCCATGGAGACGGACTTCACTGGTCACAGTTCACAACTGTACCCCAAGTACGCTGTGGGAGCTACACAGAAGGAGAGACAGAGTCTGTGTGAGGAGAGAGTGGAACCCAACACCCAAGGAGGGGAGGTCTTTCACCTGCGTGCAGAGACCAGAATTAAAATCTCTTCCCCAGCTGGGCATGGTGGCGCACACCTTTAACACCAGCATTCGAGAGGCAGAGGCAGTTGGGTCTCTGTGAGTTCGAGGCCAGCCTGGTCTATAGGACAGCCAGGGCTGTTACACAGAGAAACCCTGTCTCGAGAAACAAAACAAAACAACTCTCACCCAACCAAGGCACCTGCACCAGGGATCTACTTAGAATCCTCTCTACTGGATGGCCAACTTTCACTTAAACCCAGGGGAGGAGTGACCGACGAGTGAGGGAAAGGATGGCAGGGCAATCCAGAGGCTACCTGAACAAACTTAAAGATGGCGAAGGCTGGCGCACTGTCTTCTGAGTAGAGAAAACCCAAAATGCTAAGCAGTTGGGTATTGAAGCAGCTGTCTCCCAGGCCCAGCAGAAAACTGCAGAGAATGGCAACTTCTTTGCTGAAGAGAAGACAGATCCACAGGTTAGGGCATGTGCGGCTTCGACAAAGGACTTGAGTCTGCCTTCCAGAAGCCACCACCACTGGCCACTCCAGCACCGGGGGAGCTGAAGCCCTCTTTTGAACGCCACAGGCATCTGAACTCAAACATGCGCCGCCCCCCACATATACATATAATTTAATTAAAAAATATGCCAGGCACATGCTTTTAATCCCAGAACTCAGGAGGCAGAGTCAGGTGGACCTCTGGACGTCCAAAGCTATCCTGGTCTACATAGTGAGTTCCAGGAGAGTCAGAGTTATGTAGGGTCTTTACCCTGTCTCAAAAAACCAAAAATAAGATAAAAAAGATAAAATAAAAATGAATCTCTGAAATAAATTTAATGTGTAGCACCAATATTTAGTACCACCAGAATACAAAACAAGGCTCCCAACAAAAGCAGTTTGTGCTTGTGTCCTCCTCAGAGCTAAGGCACATGTGCACACGTAACCCAAAGAAGAACAAATAAATACTAACTTTTCTGAGGCCTTTTCTATGGTATTGGGAATTAAACCTGACGTCTTCCAAATTCCAGGCCAACATTTCATATTCACATTGTTACGAATCCAGCCCATCTACTAGAAATCGTACGGTAGGAAATTATGCTTAAGCACAGACCTTTGTAGTCTAGCAAACTCTGGTCTACTCTCTTTGCAAAACAAATACTGTCTTTGGGCTAGGCTCCCGTGGGTTTTGGCTTTCTCCACAGACACTGCATTGATAATGAATCACAAGTCAAGGCAAAAGCAGGCCGCTCGGGTGGGCGTCGGAGTCTGAGTTCCTCTTTGCCCCTCTTCTAACACTGGACCAGCAGAGGACAGAATTCTGATCAGACTCTTCTGCACTCCTGCACAGAGCAAGGGAGGCTCAGTATGTTAAAAGCAACCATTGCAAAACTCCCTTGGTTCGCTCTGGGTCCCTGTTCAACTCCTCCTGGCTCCGTCCCCACTTGACCTTAGAAAGTTGACAGACTCTGAGGAGGGCTAGTGCTCCATTTCCAAACCTCCAGCCATTCACTCCTCCTGCCCACCCTGAGCCGTTCAGAAATGGCAGCCGCTCTACCTGGGTGTGATGTATGCACTGCTGTCAGTTCCTTCCACGGGGGCAATGGGTGCATCTCCAGGCATGTTGAGAAAGATCAAGTAAAAGGCTACAAAGTGCACCAGGGTGCCCAGCAGCACGACTGGATTTCTGCCAAAGCGATTGTTCTTGCTCAGCAGGCCAAAGAGGCTTCCACCTGTGGATTAAAACACGTGAGCGTTTCAAAGGTCTCCACCCATCACAGGACCAGTCACAGGTTAGACTGCAGGGCCAGGGAATGAACTCTCAGCTGTCCAACACCTGCCTCCAAACAGGTCTCCAAAGTCACAACAGCAGAGTTACAGTATCTAGAACAACTTCTTTTGCATTCTAGCTAATGAGAGAAATCAAAGGGCACAACTCATCAACTGCACAGTTGTTTTGAGACCACATCTCAGGTAGCCTAGACCTGGAGCTGCTGCTTCTGCCTCCACCTCCCCAGTGGTGAGATTAGGGGCGCATGCCACAAAGCTTGTCCAGGAACCATGACTGAAGCAGTCACTGAGAAGCTGCAGGCTGCCATAAGCGCACTAAGGGGCAACAAAGGCTTTTAGGAAGGCTCACCCTAACAGCTTAGTGCCGAGGCTGCTGTCATGACCGTTCAACCCAGTGACTGAGGAGACTAAGGGGGAAGGAGGAAAAATTCAAGGCCTGCCTCAACTACAGTGACTTCAAAGACAGCCTGGGCAACTTTGTCAGATTCTGTCTCAGAGTTTTAAAAACGGAATGGGGTAAGCAGTGAGCTCAGTGGTGGAGTGCTTGGTCTCAGATGTGCAAGACTCCAGGTTTAATTCTGATCATAAAAAGAAATTTAAAAACTTAGCAGTTTTAAATGTAAGCTGGTCAGTGGTGGCACATGCCTTTAATCGAGGCTAGCCTATGCTACATAGTGAGTTCCAGGTCAGCCAACAGCTACAAAGCAGCAAGGTCATCTCAGAAAAAAAGAAAAGAAAAGGTAATATTCTGTAGCACAGTGGAGGCAACTATGGTTAATGACAATTATCTGTAGGTTGCAAAACAGGTAGTAAAAAGGAATTGGAAAGTTCCATAACACAAGGAAATGATAAATACTTGAGGTGCTGAAATGCACATTACTCTGCTCTGGGATCTGGTCGTCACACAAGGAGACGCCACACTGTACCCCAGCCCCTAGCGCCTGCAAACCTGCATTCTTCTTCTTCTTTTTTATTTATTTATTTATTTTGGTTTTCGAGACAGGGTTTCTCTGTGGCTTTGGAGCCTGTCCTTGAACTAGCTCTTGTAGACCAGGCTGGCCTTGAACTCACAGAGATCCACCTGTCTCTGCCTCCCTAGTGCTGGGATTAAAGGTGTGTGCCACCACCACCCAGAGCTGCATTCTTCTTAATGAACAGAGCACACAGCATTTCCTTCAGCTGTGAGCTGTCTCTAACCCTGCATTTGAAGCCAAATGAGGTAGGGTGGGTTGGGGACCACTGGGCTGAGCTAGTCTGAAGCGGGGGTAACAGGCAGGGCTGTCACAGGCACTTAGGGAAGGGCTTTTGCTGACAGCGCTGCCTCACGGGTGCCCCGCCTTTACTTTCTGGCGGTCTCTGCTGTCCTGCCCTCTGGGTCCTCTCTGATTTAGCTCTGCACACATGTTAACCATGATGAGAGTCTGTGAGAATGGATGGTATCCAGCCTGTCTTGTCCCACTTTGAGACTGAAAGCACAAAGCTACAAGTCCTGAGGTAACCCTGTCAGAGCAGGGTCTCCAGCCACCCATCTCAGCCAGTCCCCCGTGGTGACATCATCCTGAGCAGTGATGAGCTTTCAGAGAGAGCCAGACCGTCCCCTCCAGCAATCAGGAGTTCTCTGAAGTACCTTGCAGAACCAGAACTGGAACAGCTGACTGTGCTGTAACCAAGCTGCCTAATGGCACACCTCCTGCCCAGGCCCCATCATCACCCCAGCAACAAGGAGGGCAGGGAAGACTGTGAGGGGCGGGGAGGAGAAAGGGGGGCAACAGCTCCCAGCCTACCCAAGAAATCATGAGTGACCCTGTCTCAAAGAAACAGATGGGGAATGACAGAGGACTCTAGATACCTTCTACTGGCCTGTGTGCGCACACCGCATATACACACAAATAAGTAAAGTTAAAAGAAAACAGTGATGACAGAAAAATAAAATATACTACTTAGATAAAAGTAAGTAGGGAAAACACAAACTCAAGGACAGAGATATCTATCTTTATTATAAATTATAACAAAATATTTTTCTTTCTTTCTTTTTTGAGACAAGGTCTTAAGCAGCCCAAGCTGACCCCAAACTCACTATACAGCCAAGGATGACCCTGAATTCCTCTATCATCTTACCTGGCTCTTCTTCCTTTTTTCTTTTTTTTTTTTTTTGTTTTCCGAGACAGGGTTTCTCTGTAGCTTTGGAGCCTGTCCTGGAACTAGCTCTTGTAGATCAAGCTGGCCTCAAACTCATAGAGATCCGCCTGCCTCTGCCTCCTGAGTGCTGGGATTAAAGGCGTGCACCACCACTACCTGGCCTTCTTCTTCCTTTAAATTGAAATAGGGTCTCTTTTTATTGTCCAGACTAAGACTAACCTTGAACTCCTACAGAACCAGCTTTCCAGTCTAACTTTGAATAAAAGGTCTTTTTGTTTTTGATTTTTGAGACAGGGTTTTTACAATGTAACAGCCTTAACTGTCCTGGAACTATTTCTGTAGACCAGGCTGGCCTCAAACTCACAGAGATCCACCTGCTTCTGCCTCTCAAGTGCTGGAATTAAAGGTGTGTGCCACCACTATCCAGAGAATAAAAGGTTTCTAAAGTAAAAAGCAAAATGCAAACCAACCTACCTAAAATTTCTCCAATGCCGATGAAAATTCCAGAGAGTCCAATGAGGCTTTTCTCTTCTGTCCCAAATTTGTTTACAGCCCCAATACAGGTCCCATACACCCCTGAGAAGAACGTCAGCTCCAGACCTCAGGGGAGAGAAAACCAGCTTTAACCAGTTCCACAGCTGCTGTCTCCTTTCCTGACTTCTGCCTGCACCCAGTAGCTGAGCTTGACACAGAAACCAAAACTCAAGAGACTAAAATGCGTCCCAGGTGGGCAGCTTTATGCTGTGTAAATGACCAGACAGTGCTCTCTGAAAGCCTACCCGAAACTCAGCTCCCCACACAGTGGCTTTGTAGGCACAGCCTCAGGTGATGGGCCCACAGGATGGGTCCCTCGTGATGGGTGCTTGCTTCCTGCTCTGTGCCAGCCCTGTGACCACGCAGCAGGACAGCTAGAAGAACCCTCCCCAGAACCTGACAGTGCTGACACCTGCGCTGGTTTCCTAGGCGCCAAACTGTGGGAAATCAGTGTGGTTTTGCAGCTGCTGGGGGTTTTGAGGCAAGGTCTCACTAAGCAGCTAAGGTTGGCCTTGAACTTGCATTTTTCTGCCAGTAGGTGCCATGACATCAGGCTCAGACTGGTTTTGATTTTTGTTTGTTTGGGTTTTTTTTTTTTTTTAAGATTTACTTTATTTTTATGTATATGGTGTTTTGCCTGTAGGAATGTCTATGCACCATTGTGTGCAGTGTCCAGAGAGGCCAGAAGAGGGCGCTGGATCCACTAGACCTGGACTTACATGTGGGTGCTGAGAACCAAACCTGACCCCTAGAAGAGCAACGCATGCTTGACACCACCAGCCAACCTTTCCAGCCTGTTTTTGGATTGCCCTCCACTCCTACTCCAATGGCAGAGATCCAACCACGGCCGAGATCCAACCCACGGCCCTGAACTTGCTAGGCAAATGCTCTGCCACTTAATTATGCAATTACATCCCCAGTCCAGACTCAATTTCTTTTTTTTCTTTCTTTTTTGATCCTCTCACACTGAATTAGGGCTGGCCCTGTGACTGGCTGTCACCAACAGAGTGAAGCAGAAGTGATACAAGGGCCTTTAGCCACTATGCAGTCTGGCTCTCCTGTCAATCACAAAGAGGGAGGAGGTCACTTGGAGAGCTGTGCCGAGTCCTAACGCTACAGGAAGGAGAAGACTGACTGACAGAATATGATTCAGTCTTCCATCAGACACCAGGAAGGTACCGTATATGTAAACAAAACTGTCTCAGAGGCTCTGGCCACCACTGCCCTTTGAGAGCCGCCTCAGGAGGTGTCTCAGGCTAGCATTGGGCAGTCAGAGCAGAGCAGGAGAAGCAAAACCCAGCTATTGTTTTAGTTAGAACACAGCGACAGAGTGGAAAGAGCGGCTCATACCTGTGTAGGCAGTCGTAATGCTCAGAAGGAGCATCTCCTTGGTGACACACAACTTCAGAGACTTTTCTGGAAGGAGAAAAATTGGACAGACTTAACTAGATTTTAATTGGCAGCCAAAAGTTCTAAAAACCATTTCCTTCAGCCAGAACATTCTTCTCATCACTGAAGCCAGTAAACAAAGAACCTAAATTTTCAGATTAAAATGCATGAGGCATGAACTAAGTCTGCCCTGTAAATAGAATGTTTATTTCAAGTGCTTAAATATGTTCTGGAGACACACTGTCCTCAATGCGCTTTCAGCTCTTAATAACCGGAGTGGAGGGGAAAGAAACCAGAACGACACGAGACAATAAGACACTTGAGCAGACACTCCAGACAGGCTACACAGGGAGTCAGTTAGCAGAGTACTTGGGTCAGAGCCACCTGGAGCATCCTGACCCACAGAGACAGACTGCAGACCTGGGCTTCCCTGCCCTGGAGTTTGCAGACAGCTTGATGTCTGCCTCTGCACGGAGCAGTGTGGATGAGATCTACGGGGGACAGGGCCTCATGCTGGCTCAGGCTATCATGGAGCTTCCTATGCAGTCTAAGGGGTCCGCAACAAGCCAGTCCTCCTGTTGCTGTCTTGAGCGTCAGGCTCACAGACCTAGGTTGCCATGCCTGCCAAGTTCCATCTGAATTTGTCATCTATTTATTTATTTATTTTAGGCAGAATCTCAGGCTAGCCTTGAACTTCTCAGTAGCTGAGGATGACAGCTGACCCTCTTGTCCCTCAAGTATTGGAATTACAGAGCCAAAATGGAAGGATCCATAGGTTTCAAGCAAGCCTGAGCTACACAGTGAAAATCACTGTAAAAACAAAAACAAACAAACAAAAACAGTTGCTAAATTGCTGCTTCTGTGAGTTTCACTTCATTCCTCTGACCCTGACCATAGTGGATCTTCTGGCAGACAAGTTCCTAGACTCCAAACTGGAAAGCCAGAGTCCCAATGGTGGCAACCTTGCATTTTAGTCAGGGAACCTCGCTATAACCTATTTACTTATAGCCAAACCCCAATTTATAATTATGAATGCATCTCTGAAACACAGGAAGTGTATAAAAGTCAGCTTAAACAGCTCTAATGACAGAGCACCCTAGGTCCTTCCTAAAAATAGGCCTTGTGCCATCTGAGCCAAGCCACAGCTGATGAGATCAAGAATTTCCACTCTGACAAAAGGGACCTAACAACTCATAAATCCCTAAGGGCCACAGGCACTGGGAAGTCCTGAGAGCTGATGGCCTACCATAAGCTGCTCCCATGGGGAGTAACTGCCTTAGCAAGGGTCTCTCCTGGGAAGCAGAGAAGCCGAGAGGTTGTGGGTTGTTGTGGGCCAATGCTCTTGTACCCTATAAAGATTTGTCACTAATATTGGTTTAATAAAATGCTGACTGACCAGTAGCCAGGCAGGAAGTATAGGCGGGGCGACCAGACTAGGAGAATTCTAGGAAGAGGAAAGGCAGAGTCAGTCACCAGCCAGACGCAGGGTAAGCAAGGTGAGAATGTCTCAGTGAGAACAGGCACCAAGTCACATGGCTAAACACAGACAAGAATTATGGGTTAATTTAAGTTGTAAGAGATAGTTAATAATAAGCCTGAATTAACAGGCCAAACAGTTTATAATTAATGTAAGCCTCTGTGTGTTTGTTTGGGACTGAAGGGCTATGGGACTGGGTGGGACAGAAACTTCTGTCTATACTGGACAGCAGCTGGAGTGTCAGAAGTCTGCCTGAGTCTGAGGGAATACTCGACTTCATGTGAATCACTGACTTGCCTGCTGAGTCTGCCCAGGCTCAAATCCACTCCAGCCACCTACTGACCATCTAGCTGACCTTCAGTGGAACTTGACAGCCTGCTGTCCAGTCAATAAGATGGCACTTGTTTGTAAAAGTTCTGGCCTGGACACTGATAATCACATGTTCCCAGATGCTAACCACTAAGCTGCCCACTCCCAATCTCAGGAGCAAGGAGTGCTCCCATCTCCATCTTCCGACCATCGGATAAAACTTCCTCTGTGACCCGAGAGCTGTTTGGTTACTTGTGAACAGCTCTGACTGGAATTCATCCAGGTCCTGGAAACCTCAGCTTTCTTCTCTGGAACGGTTTGTCAACCACTGCCTACTACAGAACCCCCAGAACCACTGGTGAGCATGGCAGCAAGGTACCAAACAGAAAGTTTACCAGACTCTGCGGCTCAAGAAAAATGCTCAGCAACAAGTGTGGCTGCTCTTACCAGCCCCCAGTCACTGGAGTCATGGCTCTGCTCCAAGAACAGCCTGTAGTTTGCTCTCAACTCCCAATGTCACAGAGTCCCTACGCCTGAAGCCTCTCCCCAGCGCCCCGCCCCCACCTCCTTAGGTGGGCAGCAGCATCATTCACCCTTCACAGCCCCATGTTAGAGACACTGGTGGAAAGATGATATATTCTAGAAGCGCACACCTGGAAGACTGAAGACACTGGGGGGGACATCAACCCAGAGTTACCTGGGAAAGGGGGAGGCAAATGCTGCAGGTGTTCCCCAGCAGCTCCGCATTTCAGAGAATACTTACTAAACGCATCTACTGCCTTTGTCACGTTGTTCTGGGCAGACCTGGGAAAATAAAATAAGACTGTTTTCCCCTTGGAAACCACAAAGAGAACAAAGCAGCACATGCTCAGTGGCCACCCCACTTCCGTCTAGACTTGTAAATCTATGGCCTCAGCTGGGTTTGACAGCACATTCCCTTAATTTTACCCCTTCAGAGTCACAGGCAGAGGGATCTTGGGGAGTTCCAGGCCAGCCACAGTTACGCAGTGAGACCCTGTCTCAAACCAAACCACACCTCTGGCTCTATGTGGTCTGCCAAGTAATTCCACTGATTGTCAGTGTCCTCTGCTATGAGGGCCCCCTCTTGGCCCTGGTCTTCAGGCTGCTCATCATGATTCCTGGAACCTCCTCATTCTGAACAACGGAATGGGACTTTCTCCTAATGAACTTACACACACTCAACTAATCTGTCTCCTTTTGGAAAATGACAGAAATACTTTGTAAGACAGAAATACTTTGTTGCTTTTGTATACACAAGTATTGTTCACCCTTGAAAGGTCTCACTCACAACTAGGGTCAAATCCAGTCTTTGTACACATACACCAACCTCTACCCCAGCCCAGACACATATTCTTAATCTTGCTGTTTCCAAACTGTCAGAGAGAATCTGAGAAATCCATTTCCCACTATTCTTCTCATGGAGACAAGAGGCCTTCCATCATTCAAAGTCTTTAAAATCATGACTATCTGGGGCTGGCAAGATGGCTCCAAGTCTAATGACCGGAATCTGTGAGACCGACAATGGCGGAAAGAACTGACTTAGGAAAGTGTCCTCTGACACGTATGTCCTATGTCATGATACACAACTGCCTACATAGATACACATACACACAAATAAACGTATTAAAAATTAAAAGCAAGGAGCTAAACAGATGACTTGGTGGCTAAGACCAGCAGCTGCTCTCCCAGAGGACCTGGGCTCTAGTCCCTGTATCCACACGGTATTCACAGCCATGTGTAACTCCAATTCCAGAAGAACCAATGCTCTCTCTGGCCTCTAAGGGCACTGGGCACAAAGGTAGTACAGATACACATATAAGCAAGACATCCATACACATGAAATACAACACTTTTTTTAAAAATTTAAAAATAAAATTAGTAAAGATCTCCCAACATAAAGATAAAAACATGATTGCCCGAACCCCACGGTTAGGACAGTCTGGTGACCCCTTACAGGTGTATTACTTCTACCACCTCTGAAACTAAGTCCAGTAAGAGCAGAGGCTTGCCCTCTGCTAGGGCTGGCACACGGTCAGCATTCTGTGCCAAACAAAGGCGCAGGGGCCAGTTCAGGATGAGAACGGTGATCAAGCCGAACAGCCCTCCTGAGAACTACACTTTACCACAGGTGAATCTGCTGACTAACAAACGCCATGACACAGCGCTGAGAATGCATCCCAGCGCACACTCAGTATGTCAGCCTTGGTGGAGACAGCATCTTACTGCTCAACAGTCATGCAGCAGCCTGTCACTAACAGACCCATCATGTGGCGTGCGACTGTGTGCATGTAACACCCTCAGCACAAGAACTCCTCCATCACTTTAAATACTTTCAGTGCAAGTTGTTTTTTTCTTTTTTCTTTTATGTGCATTGGAGTTTTTGCCATGGGTGTGGGGTCCCCTGAAACTGGAAGCTATAGTTGTGAGCTGCCATGTGGGTGCTAGGAATTAACTTGGGTCCTGTGGAAGAGCAGTGAACGCTCTTAACCACTGAGCCATCTCTCCAGTCCCTCAGTGCAAGCTTTCAACTGCAGAGTTTTATGTGTTGCTTGTTTATTAAAAAGGCAATGCAGAAGCATGACATAGTGGCGCACACCTTTAATCCCAGCACTAGGGAGGCAGAGGCAGTTCAGTCTCTGTGAGTCAGAGGCCAGCCTGGTCTACACAGCGAGTTCCAGGACAGCCAGGACTACATAGTAAGGCCCTATCTCAAAAAAAAAAAAAAAAAGAAAAAAGATAACAGAAAGATAAATAAGGCAGCATAGAATGCTCAGTGCAAAAGTTGTAACAATGGTTGAAAAGATGTAAGAAAAATCTCCATAATTTGTCAACTTGAAAACAAAATTAATCTTTAATTCCCACCCCCTCAAATCTAAATGACACTGCAGACAAATCACCTATGATTTTTGGTTTGTATGGCTTTTGAAACAAGTGTTACA
This sequence comes from Ondatra zibethicus, assembly GCA_004026605.1. Taxonomy (NCBI): domain Eukaryota; kingdom Metazoa; phylum Chordata; class Mammalia; order Rodentia; family Cricetidae; genus Ondatra; species Ondatra zibethicus. Next base: position 22,301 of record PVIU01021617.1, read on the forward strand.
TAGCCCAGGATGGCTTTGAACTTGATGCGCAGTAGAGAGTAACCTTCAATTCCTAATCCTCCTGCCTCCACCCCCCAAGTACTAGGATTACAGGCATGTGCCATGATGCTTGGTGACCTTCCATACCTGAAATAATGTCACTACTGAGATACGCTGAGGTGACTGGGTGTGCTGGCACTCACTTGTGATCCCAGCAGCAGAAGGCTGATGCAGGAGGATCTCAAGCGCAGGCTAGCCTAAGCTATGTAGTGAGAGCCCATCTCAAAATCAGAAAGAACTGTGCTCGGGTAATTACAGTACTGGAAATCTCCTGGTCCTTGTGAACCGCAGGGGCTTTGCCACTTGCCCCAAGCACAGCCCCGGGGAGCTGGCGAGCTGGACCACTGCACAGGACTGAAGGCGTCTGCCCGGCCTCGCATGGAGAGACTGCCGACCAGAGTGGGAAACTGTGGCCTAAAAACAGGACAGGATTTTTATTCTGTGAGGGTCACCCGCAGCTGTGGAAGGACTTAAATCTCCAGGGAACCTTTCATGGCCTCTCTTCCAGTCTTTCCCTTCTCTGTCCTCCATGGCTCTCCTTCATCTCTGCTTGATTTCCCCCCATATCAGAGAGCACCACGTGCCAGCTGTGGTAAACAGTCTAACAGCCCTAGATCCCAGGTGCTCACAATCTACTCTAACACGAAGAAGAATGTTCCAGGTGTCTTACTCAGGGGCTTCCATGTCCTGGTCATCACAAGACTCTTCTTCTCCAAAGACATTCTCAGGGTCTGGTTTCCGAATGAGAAAGAACAGAACTGTCCCCACGAGGCTTATCACTGTCAGGGCAATGAACACCGTCCTCCTGTCGTTCTCTAGGAACAAGAGGAGAGAGTGGACAGCACCAGTGAAGCAATGCCAATTAGCGCCACGCCCACCAGTTGTCACCAAGCCCAACACTCCCTCATGACATTTTAAAGGCGCCAGTAGAAATTTAGGAATAATAGCCACGCCACCTTCATCTTTCAGCTAGTGAAATACTAACAAGCCAGAGAAGCAACAGCACAAGAAGAGAACAGACTCACTGAACGAGGGCACAGACCCAACAACAGAACACTCACAAACCCTTGGGAGCCTGGCTAGCCCGCACATGCTCAGCACGACCTTCCCACTTACTTGGAGGCGCCCCGCAAAACACAGCCATGAACTCTGACATTCACTTAATAAATATGAGGCAAAAGCTTATGAAAAAGCACATTATCTGGAGGAACCTCAGGGTGCTAAAGTTCACTGGAATGACAGAGCGGTGATGGGCATTTCTGTAGGACTGCTTGCTGCTCTGCTTTCAAAACCATGTCAATAAGGCAACGTGAATAAGACCAACCTGAAATCTGAGTTTTCCCTTGCCAGGCAAAATATATGTAGAGATTTCCAAAGAACAAGCTGTGGGGAAGAAAGGGAGAAGATGTTGCAGAAATCACTGGAATTCTTGGAGGGGGTTAAGATTTCTTATTTATTTACTTGAAACAGGGTCTCTGGCTGGCCTGGAACTCAGAGGTCTACCTGCCTCTGCCTCCGAGTGCTGCGATTAAAGACGTGGGCCACTGTGCCCAGCTCAAACTTAGGGCTTGTCAAACATCACCTGCGTTATTTCAAGAGGGGAAGAGGAGAGTGTGGGGGTGATTTTGTAAACATCACCGCGTTATTTCAAGAGGGGAAAGAGGAGAGTGTGGGGTGATTTTGTAAAGACCCTGCCTGCCCTAGCTCACTTAACAGTGCCAACGCCACCTGACTTCTTCTGAGCCATCAGCTGACCCAGACACAAGTGACAGAAAGCTGACTCTGCACCACCCTAAAGGACTTGACTCACTTTGACACTTGTGACTTACTGGGACTCTGGAAGAAAACTGGAAACAAACTTACGCTACTTTTAAAATCCTAAAATTTAAGGACTTTGCAAATAAATCTGTGATTGAAATACCCACCTCCAGCTGTTTGTTTGGCAGACTTTCCTGAGGATGGTCACTCACTAGTTCTCCTGTTTCTTAATCTCTAACTCCCTAAGACTAAACTTCTGCACCAGGTGTGGTGGGTGCACCTACAGTCTCAGCTACTTGGGAGGCTTGAAGCAAAATAATCACACTGAGAGTGGAGGAGTTCAAGGCCAGCCTTGTGAGACTCACACACACACACACACACACACTCGCCCACACCAATCACCACTATTAAGTAAACAGTCAAGCTTAAGTCTTATGAAAAACCAAAATTCTATTCTAAGAATTGTATTCTGCGGAGTTGTTTGTATATGGAGGAGGTATAACAGGGCTACAGCGCACAAGCGGGGGGCAGCCTGCCGGAGGAGTTGTTCTCTCCTCCTGCCACGTGCGCCTAGGGATGGAACTCAAGTCAGCAGGTCTGGTAGCAAGCACTTTTATCCACAGCCACCCAGGAGCTCCAGGCTGGCCTTGAACTTGCTGCAATCTTCCTGCCTCTACTCTTGAGTGCTGGAATTACAAGTCTGTGCCACTATTCCAAGCTCTCATGGATATACTCGTGAGATCCAAAGGTCCTAGATGGAACGACTGGTGCTGCTTTTTCCTTAGGAAGCAACCACCATGCTGTATCGTCCAGAAGCAGGACCACTGTTCTCCCTTCTGAACTTGGTGGATTTATTAATAGCTATCCGGGAGGTACAGCTTGGCAGGAAGGACGTGGCTAACGGGCTCCAGATAACCATATTTACATGGGTTAACTTTCAGTCTCTATTTTCTCATCTGTAGCAAACAGATAATACCTCCTACCTCCTAAGTTTCTGTGAAGATAACATGAAATTAAACAAATAATCCAAAAGGCCTAAAGTACAGAGGGTGCAAAATATATGGAGGTTAATATTTTGTTTGCGAATTTTAAATTTTAGTAAAATAGTTCCATGCATTTTATGCAATTAATAAAGTATGAATGTGTACCCCACACAGAAAGTGCTAGTAAATGATGTCATGAAGAAACCCAAGGACAGACTGATCTCCAAAAAGATTATTACCTAGACTGTAAGAGTGCCCAGAAAATCCCGCTGTTTCTCCCGATTGTGTGCTCATCGGAATTTATTGTCAGGCAATTTCCTTGTGCTGTCCAAAGCACTAAAATTCAAACCAAGAGTTCATCAGAGGAGTGAAGTCAGGCAGTTTCCCATGCTAGCGTGTGAACAGCACCCGTGCCCCAGGAAAGCAGGCAAAGGGCGATGCTCACCAGCAGCCGCGATTCCAATGAAAACAGATGCCGTGTAGAAGGACCATGGGAAAGGCTGGATAAAAACGGCAATGTACATGCTAAAATACAACAGGTCAGTGCATTACAGTCAAACAGTACATGAAGCAGAACGCTAAGCATGCCGCCCAGGGGCCAGCTCGGAGGTTCTCAACCTTAACTTCAACCTGGAAAGCACTTCTTGATTTAGGCCAAAAGGGATAAATGTGAAATGATTTCGGGATTTTTTTTCTCCCCAGACCTCTGTGCGTGATAGGCAAGTGCTCTGCCACTGAGCCGTCTGCAACCCAAGCCACTGACGGCTGTTTACCATCTCAAGCCTGGAAGTGCAGATTTCCCAGGTTTGCCACAGCTTCTGCCAAGAGCTCAATGCACGACGAGCTCAAGCTAGGAATTTCTTGACTTCACAGAAATCTGCTCACCAACTTAACAGAGAGGAAACCTACTTCACGGAAGGCTCTTTTCAACCCTCACAGAAAGAGACTTTTGCATTCTAACTACTAACAGTAAGACAACAGCTGCTATCCGCCAGATATGGAGGAACCTGATAATACCAAACTCCGAAGGCTGAGCAAGGAGGATCGCCAGGTCGGGGCCAGTCTGGGTCTGGGTTACACCGAGAAACTGTCTCAGACACAGATCCAACTTGGTGCACGCTTCTTATCTGTGAGAAGTCCAGTGTTCCTGAGCACGAAGCAGAGCACCGAATCCCCAAAACCACCACTCCCCGCTGGACTTCCCAGACACAGGGCAAATGGGACCACTCACCTGTAAAACAGGCCACTGACAAACATAGAGATCTGAGGTCCTACGATGGTGACCACGGACGGAGTGATCAAATTGGAAGCAGAGAACACGCCGTAGATAATTGCCAAGCTGCTCACACAGTGTACGGGAGGGGAAAAGAACAAAAACCTTAAGTACATCTCAAAAATTCACTTTTAAAATTTGACTTAGGGCCAGCCAGATGGCTCATAGGGCGAAGGCGCCTGGTGTCAAATCTGATGGCCTGAGTTCAATCCCAGAGCCCACTGTGGAAGGGGAGAACCAACTCCTGAAGTTGTCCTTTGATTTTCATGCTCACTCTGTGGTATGTGGACACTCATATATGTTCAGGCACAAAATAAGATGATGTAAAATTCTATTCAAAACATGTAAATTTTATAATTTTTGCAAAAAATTCCATAGACTTTAGTCAGAATATATATCTTTAAAGATCACATTAAAGTTCTCAGTTATGTAACATACAGAAATACATATTTACTTTACAAATATATTAGTTATTGATAGATAGATAGAGTTTTTGTTGAGACAGGGTCCTACTATGTAGCCCTGGCTGGCTTGAAACTCACTGCGTAGCCCAGGCTGAGTTTGAACTCATTGCAATCCTGCCAGAGTCTCCCAAGAGCTAGGCTTACAGGCACGCAATGCAACACTGGCTGGTTTTTATTTGTTTGTTATGATAGCGTCTCCAAATCTTATCCCTGGCTGGTCTCAAACCTGCAGCAATACTCCTGTCTGTCTGTCTCACGACACCAGGCATGTGTCACCACATCTGTCTTATATTAAATATTTTATCACGTTTCTTTCAGCCAGCTTGCCTGTAATGTGACTCTAGGTACTGGTTTTAACAGGGAATGCTAACATTAGTACTGTGCCAAGGACTTTACGGGCATTTCCTCTTGTAAGCCTAGATGCTGTGGAAAGAAGGGATCACTGCACAGCCTCACTTCATGGAAAGCAGAACTGCATGGAATAAGTTGCCTCAGTTCAACCATCGTTAGGGAAGATCTGCTCCAGGGGTCTAGGCCAAGCAGTCTGTTCCACTACGACTTCTGGTAGCCGAATGGTATTCCTCTACTATAAATGACAAGCGGAGTTAAAGTCTGCTTACATTAGAATCTATTTTACTCACCTGAACATTTTTTTGGTCACTCCTCAGCCCTATTACATATACGCAATTTGATTATATGTATACATTATATAAATATGTAGATTGTCTATGTGGACAGTGGTCATCTCATTATATAGCCAGGCCTGGCCTTGAACCCACTACTCTGTTTGAGCCTCCCATGTCCTGGGATTACAGATATACACAGCATGTCTAAGAACCCTACTACATATATCTTTTCTTCTCTGGCTGTGCTGGAACTTACTATATAGCAGAGGCAGGCCTTGAACTCAGAGATTCCCCCCACCTCTGCCTCTCAAGTTCTGGGATTAAAGGCTACGTCACCCTACCCGGCTTCCTACACGTATCTTAAACAGAGTGGCACTAAAGCCATCTTGAGGGTCCTGATTTCATTTATTAGGCAGTGCTTAAATCTGTAAATCTAGAGTAAATACTTCTTTGGTTTCCATAAGCTGCTCAGATAATAAATGTATTATTTCACAGAATAGTGGTGGTGCATACCTTTAATCCCAGCACTCAGGAGGCAGAGGCAGGTGGATCTCTGTGAGTTCGAGGGTAGCCTAGCCTACAGAATGAATTCCAGGTCAGTCTCCAAAGCTACACAGAGAAACCCTGTCTCGGAAAAAAAAAAAAAAATCTATTTGTTCTTTAACTTCCACTTATCCTCAGATACCATATGCCAGAATTAGATAAAAATCTAAAACAGAGTTTGGGGCCAACCAGTAGTGTCACACGCCTTTAATCCCAGCACTCAGGAGGCAGAGGCCAGCCTGGTCTAAAGAGTGAATTCCAGGGCAGCTAGGGCTACACAAAGAAATTGTGTCTCAAAGAAAATGCTTTAAAAAAAAAAAGTTTTGGAAGCCGGGCGGTGATGGTGCAAGGCTTTAATCCCAGCACTTGGGAGGCTGAGGCAGGCGGATCTCTGTGAGTTCAAGGTCAGCTTGGTCTACAGGTTCCAAAGCTACAGAGAAACCCTGTCTCGAAAAACCAAAAGAAAGAAAAGAAAAAAAGTTTTGGAACTGGGGGACAGGCTAACAGCAAACCTATAAGCACAGAGAAATTACAAAAAGTAGCCAGACACAGACATAGCAATGTCTGCCTACAATTCCAGTACTTAGGAGGCAGCTTGGGCTACAGGGTAAGACCTTATTTCTCTTTCTAAAGTTTATAAATCAATCAAATGTAAAGAGTGTGTGTATAGCTTAATTTCACAATTCTGCAGTGTATATATACGAGGAATAAACAAGTACGATTCTTGTCAAATAAAAGTTTTGTTTTTGCTGGATGGTGGCGGCACACCTTTGATCCCAGCACTCAGGAGGCAGAGGCAGGCGGAACTCGATGAGTTTGAGGCCAGCCTGGTCTACAGAGTGAGTTTCAGGATGGTCCGGGAAACCCAGGGAAACACTATCTCAAAAAGCCCCCAAAAATATAAAGGTGTTTTTTTTTTTTTTTTTTAAAAGAGAACCCTGAGCTAAATGAGGTGGTGCATTTGGTTAATCCTAGGATTCAGGAAGCAGAAGAGGATCTCTTTAACTTTAAGAGCAGCCATTTTGAGTCCAAACTGGTCTACAGAACAAGTTCAAGGACAGCCAGGGCTACATACAAATTCTTTGCCTCAAAAAAATAAAATAGATTAATAAACAAATAAGACCAGCCAGAGTTACATCGTGAGAATGTCTCACTGAAAAAGAAGAAGAAGAAGCACGCCCTACTTATACACAAAGATGGAAAGAGCCAGCAGGACAAACTGAGAACATTCTTAGAGAACACACAATGCTGAGGCTGCCAGCCTTGCTCGGCCTCTGACCCAGCTAATCACAAGGCACTTGCCCGTGTCCAATTTGTCTAGTATCTCAGCAGAGGGTAAAGCCAGGGTGACAGAGGGTCCTACCTACCCTGGCTGACAGATGCTGAATTCTTGGATGTAGGTTATTGGGGAGGGAGACACGCTGAAGCTGGGCCTGGTGCTACAGGCTTCTAATCGCCTCATTAGTGAGGCAAGAGGATCAGAAGTTCAAGGTTATCCTGTGTTACTCTGTGAGCGCAGGGCCAGGCAGCAGCTAAGGCTACCTGAGAAGAGGAAGAGAATTACATGCCCATCTCCAGCTACAAACCCAGAGGACTACAGACTTGTGAGGTTTTCATTTTTTCTGCCTATGAAATTGGGCCTTGACAGCATAAAAATCCAAACGCTTATGAAGAAACTACAAACTGAGGTCAGGTGGAGGTGTCGCAAGCCTTTAATCCCAGCTCTCAGGAGGCAGATCTCTTGAGTTCGAGGCCAGCCTGGTTGGTCTATAGGGTAAGTTTCAGGACAGCCAGGGCTACAGAAAAACCCTGTCTTGAAAAACCAACAACAAAAATTCCACATTGATAATGAAATTACAGTGATTATGAAATTACAAAGCCATGAGGACCCAATGTTTCAACAACTACCGCACTGTTTAGGATCAGAATGTGACTGACAGACTTGCATGCTTATTGAACAGGGACTACTACACTGTCTTTATTACCATGATTTTAGCAAAGAAACTGGGCACATTAAAAAAAAAAAAAAAACTACCATCACATTTTGGGAATTGAGGCATGACCACCACCCCTGGTCTATCATTTTTCACTGTCACATTTTAAATTTTATGTATGTGTAAGGGTGTATTCCTGTGTGGAAGTCACATGACAACCTCCAAGAGTTAGTTGGTTCTCTCCTTCCACCAAGTAGATTCTGGGGATTAATATGAATAGCCTTGGAGGGAAGGGTAGCCTATCGGGCTGGCCCTCAAGTCAGAAAAGAGACAGATTTGACACAATCACTGCTTCTCAGAGATTTGAATAAAATCAGATGTTAGAGCACTTCATTGCTGGCTTTCCTGAAGAGATGGGTGGAACTAAGACATGCACAGTCAAATCATGCACACGGTACAATACCTGGTATATCCACTGCCATGAAAATCTGTGCTATTTAAGCTCCTGATGACAGTTTGCTGCGTGGAAGATAAAATAATCAACGAAGACGCCTTGCCACCTCCCTCCCCCTTGCAAAGCCTAACTTCTCGGAACATGTTAGGATCCACGGTGCTCGCTCCCTACCACCCAAGCCCACCGTGGGAGGAGAAAAAGAATTCAGTTGCGGAACACAAGCCCGAGACGGGGAAGCGGCAACCAGATGTACCTGCACTGGGTTTTGGTGCCCCAACCACCCAAGCACTAAACGCAGCGTTTAACGCGGACAAGAATTAAAGTAACTACGGCCAATATTCAACTCCAAGCCGCGTCTGAGTCATAAACGCCAGTGTTTAACATGAAACCAAACCAAATAATAGAGAACAAGGAAGGGTAGGTTGAAAAACAGGAGGAGCAATCTTGGCGTGGTAGCGGACATCGTTTATTGTCACCAACTGGAGGGCATTCTGATAGGCATTTCAAAGGAGCGAGGGCAAGTTCCAACTCACCGCCACATTTCCACAAGTTTGAAAGGCGGTGAACATAAACATAAAGGCAACTCCTAAAATAACGATGTTGAAAAGCTTTTTAGATTCCGGGGACATTTTGGCTCCGCTTGGTCGGGGATCAGCAGCGACCCAGGGCAGTCAGTCACCTCTCCTTCTCCAGCCGAACCCCCTGACAGTCCTGAGGGAAGAAACGAGATGAGAGAGCCAGGCAAGCCAGACTGCCGATTTCCAGTCCTCGGGAGGGAATCGC
>PVIU01021618.1:0-31178 GCA_004026605.1 Ondatra zibethicus
ATCTCTTTCTCACTCTCTGGCTCTATCTCTCTCTCACACACTGGATATGTGTATATTTGTTTGTGTCTGTGTGCATGAATGCATCTTTCTGCTCATATATGTGTGTGTGTTTTCACACATATTTTTAGCTAAATATATGTGCTTATGTATCTGTATGTTTGTATATAAACAGCAGTGCCTTAACCTGTGTAAGGCAGTCCTTTTCTTTCCCTGCCTCTCTCCCCCTCCCGTCTTTTTACCTCAGAGCACACTCAGAAAGTTGCTATATTTTCCTATTACTTCATGAACTAAAATTAAAACTAGGTTAAATAATGGTTCGGGCATGTCCAACTTGCAACCTGCAAGCCACATGTAGCCACAGAGAGCTAGGAATGTAGGCCAACACAAAATAATAAATTTACCTACAACATCTTGAGGTTTTGTTTTTGTTTTGTTTTGTTTTGTTCTGGCTTGTAACTTGATCAAGCATTGCTCTAGTGTGAACCATGTAGATAACCGAGACCATGTCTCGGTGTAAAAGGGTTTGACATGCCTATGAACTGAGGAAAAGCATCTGTACCTTAAGTGGAAGTCTGCAGAAAACAGGTGCTGCTATTTTTGCAAACTTTTTTTGGGAGGGTGCTATTTTTTCTCAAAGTTTTGTTTAAAAGAGACATCAGCCAAATACATGAATATATCAGTAACAAATAAATATAACAAAAACCAATAATCAAACATAGAACCCAGAAACACAAATGCCATGCCACTTCTGCTCATGAGCCTCCTGAGGGGCAATAAGGATTATTTTCATTTGAAGCAGCCATGGTACCTTCTATTTATTTGAGATGAGCTGCCCTTCCTGAGGTTTACAACCATTTCAAAATGTTTAATGAATGTGGATAAAGTGTGATTGAAACCCTACAGCAGAGCAGCTCCAAGCGGAGAAAATGAAGCTGTGTTCATGAGCTGAACTGAATCCTCCCTGGAGAAGAAATGGGATGGTTTGAGACAGACGTTCATTCATAGGGAGCCATAGACGCCTCCAGGGAAAGCAATCTGTGATCCTCTTCATGAACTGTTTAACAATCTGAAACAGTAGTGTAGGGACCACCCAGATAAGATGTTTGTTTCCACTAAGACTATGCCCTATGAGCTCAGATTCATCTGTCATGAGCCCCTCACAGCCATGGTGTCTGAACAAGCCGTGAGTGATGGCCACATATCCAGAACTGGGAATTACCTCTGAGTATCCATCCACAGCCATGGCAAAAGCTTGCCCAGCATATTGACCAGGGGAGGCTTATTCAAGATTGCCAAGATTGCCTCACCCAAGCTAGAGAACGCTGGGAGCAGGGACCGTTCCTTTGCAGAACATTTTCCTGTTAAGAACTTAGGTCCTGGCAAGAAAGTGGGGAAGTTTGTTATTGTTGACCGAGGTTTCCGTCCTGCCCGGTTCCTGTAGTCGTTAAGTCCCAAAGAAATCACACAGAGGTCTCCATTAATTACAAACTAATTGGCCTAGTATCTCAGGCTTATTATTAACTCATAGCTTATATTAGCCCATAATTCTTGTCTGTGTTAGCCACATGGCTTGGTACCTTTTTCTGCAAGGCAGTCACATCTTGCTTGCTCTCTCTCTCTCTCTCTGGGTGATGACTGCAGACTGAAACTTTCCCCTTCCCAGAATTCTCATCAGCGCACCTCTACTTCCTGCCTGGTCACCCCACCTATACTTCCTGCCTGGCTACTGGCCAATCAGTGTTTATTTAAAATATAAGTGATGGGGAAAGACCATTGTCACACAGCGTGTTCTCATGTGCAAGACTAGGGTACCTTTAGCACAGTGTGGAGAAAGAGCCTGGACGATCGACACCAAAGGTGAAAGTATTGAAGATTTCATCTGGGAATTAAATGATGAGCTTGATGTGGTGGCATGAGAGAAACACTTCCCCTCTGGAGGTGTCTTTCAAAGCCCTGTCTGAGGCCAGAGCAGCTAGGAAATTACAGCAGCTAAGCACAGTCCAGTGCCCTGTGTGAGAGCCTCCATCGGTAGGAGCTCTGGGGCAAGCCGGTGGTCTCTGGCCATTGTGGTCTAGTTCACGGCAAAGCAGCAGCACTGGGTCCTGCTTCCTGTGGATGACTGTGAAGATGTGTACCCCAAACCATCTATCCACATGCAAACTCACACATAGAATTCAAACCTGAGGGCAATGCCACCTTCTAGTACAACTGGAATACACTTCCAAGGCATGCTTGGGACATGACTGTGGCTGGAAAGGATGGTTGTGGCTTAATTGCAATATGCCATCAAATCAATCATTCCTACCATCTCGAGTGATACTTTTACTATGAAATATACCATCATATCTATCATTCCTGCCATCTCACGTGATACTTTTATTATGAAGCGGGTGAGGGGGGGGCGAAGGGAGAAAAAGAAGAGGTAGGAGAAAATTTATCTGAAGAATTCTCACAGCCACCCCTTAATTTCTGGGCCCATTGTCCGCTGCTTCACATTTTACATGGACTTTTAAGACAGCCTTAATGTGTTCTCTAAACAGATGCTTCCAAGTTAAGGAATCTGAAAGGCCAGGTACTCTGTTCTCTTCCTAACAGGCTCTTAAGAGCCCAGGAGAAACCCACCTTGATGCCTACCCAGGCCTTCAGAGACCATGGGAGCAGAGCTAAGGACCTGAGCCTAGAACAAAGCCACCAGACAAGCAGGACAGACTTCCTGATGGCAGTAGAGAGTGACAGGAAAGCGGAGTTTTCAGCATCTCAAAACTTCATCTGCTTTCACGTTCTATTTTCCCCTTCATTTAAACACCCATTTATTTTCAAAGAAAACCTAATTTAAACAATGTGTTATTGTAATTAAATAAAGAACTCAGCTATACAAACACCAACATTCTTGTCTGAAATTAAATCTTTCCTGGCTCCTAGGCCTGCCCAGGAAATTTTTAGAAAGATCTTCAGGGCCTTCGAGCTAAGTTTTCACAAAGCTAGAAAAATGTAATTAGGAATTTATGGTCAGGATGTGTGGCACAGGGTCTTTGTAGACAGGACACACATGTCCCTGTGGCCATCCTGACTGCCAGTGTGTGTCAGGCAGGGACATTCCTGAGGTCTCAGCAACTCCTCATTCACAGTGAGTATGCAGCACAGTACAGCATCACCTTAACCAAAGAATGGCACTCTGCTGGCCTGGAAATCCCAATGGGCAGCAAATGTCACGTGAGATTCTTTTTCTAGGCACTTCAGTTGCATTTGTTCAATGGATGCATTTGTTCAGTGGCTTCATCCAAGCCACTGGCAGCCAAAATGATTGACTGAGAAGTTTTCTCCCAGAAAGATAGAAAGTTTTCGACAGAAACACGGTACAAAAGGAGGCTACTTGGAACAAATTGAAAAATGACGAACATCTCAACAGCAAAGAACTCTATAACTCCTGAGAGAAGATGGGACAGGCTGCCTTCCATGCACTAGGACATGCCTGTGTATTTTCTGGGTTATGGCAGTAACTGAATAAATGCTGAGACATTAGCTATAGGCTCCACCAAGGGCAAAGAATCCACATTTGTGTCTGTTTCCAATTATGCTTAAGAGTTTAATGGTTTGCCACAAACAGAGCCACCACCCAAATTCTGTCAACTGGGAGGCAGAGGAGACTCAGACAAGAAAGAAGAGAGCCCAAACAGCACAGGGCTTCAGTGATAAACACATCCTATTTCCTCCACCTGGGTGGCTGGTGTCTCTCCTCTGGCCTAGATATGGCTGTCATTGCTGACCCCAACACATGGTATATCATCATTTTATCTAAGATCAATGCTAAAGATTCAAGGCATTGAGAAATACCACTCATTCACCCATTGCTCTTCAGGGAACTGCTCATGTCCTGATGGTTCTAGAAAGTCAGGGAGGACATGAAAGCACAGAGTCACCTGTGTCACCAAGACAGTTATATCCCAAGGAGATAATCAAAAGCCATGAACAAATGCCTCTTCCCTGTGGCATTAACAGTCTTATTCCAGAGAGATACTCCAATCTGATAAGGAAGAAATCCAGCCAAACAAAGTCATTAGTTAAGAAGAGAGAGTGGAAGTCAGACAAAGGCAGACGGAGTAAGTGGCTCAGAGAAGACAAGTGTCCAACGGGAGTTGGGTGAGGTCTGAATGCTGAGTACCAAGCCATGGGTACTATCAACATACTCAGTTGCAAAGCAATGTCCATAGCAACAGTCATGACAGTAACAGCCTCAAGAATTAGTAGCATTTATGAAGCATCTAATTCATTACGCTACCTCATCTTTACATAGACACAGCTATCCTCATACCCGTTGGCAGCTGAGAAAGACTACCGTGTAAAGATGGTCACCTGGCTATCAAGCCAAAGAGTTAAGAGTTGGGCTAGGATAGTTTGGCTCCGAAGTCAGCAAGCCAGCAGGCTTCTTAGGACCTACTGCCCCACAAGAGCCTGTCTCTTTGTCACTCACAGGCTCAGAAATTACCTTATACATAGTGGCAGGGTTACCTCCAAAGAAGGCGGCCTGCCATCTTGAGTGTGGAATTGCCTGATATCTCCAACATGGAAGATCCTAGAACTAACTCTGGATACCAAAAATGCTGCAGACCACAAATCCAGGACATTTCTTTACTAGGCAACCATTAGCAGGATCCCTGTGTTCCTTCCTGGGTCTCAGATAACAGAAAGTGACCCCTGCTTACATTCACAACATCTGGCCAGTTTTGAGCTTTGAGTCAGTATTAACAAGCAATGCTTTCATTGGAAAGTCAAATGGAAGAGCATTTGCAGGCATTAATTTAAAAGCAAGTGGAAAAGTTGGACATGAAAGAGAAACCACCTCATAAAGTGTTTCATCGGGAAAGCATTTTAAGCATTGTAAATGTTCATGCTTTGAAGATCCAGCCTGAACACATGACACTTTCCAAGCAGGGTGGTTACAAGGGGTCTTCTTACCATCAGAGGGTGTAAGAAAGACCTGGGCATTACTTTCTCTGTGGGCAGAGCCAGGAACTGTCTGACCAACCCAAGGTGAACACATTCCTCCAAGTGAATTATCGGAAACCATCCACTTTTCTAATCGTATTGTGATACACCTGTTTATTTAATACACTCAATACCTTATTTGTATCCAATAGTCCAAAAATAGGGCCTGTTAGAGTCTTGACAGACAGACAGACAGACAGACAAACAACATGAAATGCATGCTCCTTCATGTAGCTCGCATTCCAGTGGCCAAGACAGACATTAAATAAGGGCACTATTGCAGTGTCGTTAGGAGCATGGGAGATAAACATAGTATACATCGTAGCTGACAGCACAGCAGAAAGATATTTCCAGATGTGCAGCTAAGGGTGGCTTTTCTAAGGGTGGAAAGGCTAGAGAGGACAAGCCATCCCTGAACAAAGCCAGAGAAAAACAATCTAGGCAAATGGGGATGGCAAGGAACAGAAACTCAGTGGCTAGAACTCAGTGAGGGAAGGAATAAAATGAGATTTAATGACGTTATCAGTTAGAGTCTGAAATGTTCCCCATAGGTCCATGTATTGAAGTCGTTTTCCCTTGTTTGGTGCTATTGAGATGGAGTGTCAATACCATTAGAGAAGAAGTAGATTGTGGGAGGACCTCTGCCATTTAGCATGTTCCCTTAAAGGGGATAGCAATGCTGCTTAGCAGTTTCTTGTGAATTGAAATACTCTACCCTTCAGAGAGGTTCATTGACATTCAGAAAGTAAACAATTCAAGGCTCAGGAAGCCCCTGAAATTTAGAGGATTATTGAGGCCCCTCCCTCCTCAGGGTTAGAGAAGTAGTAATGTGTGCTACTGAGCAAAGGAGACCTTCCAGCCTGTGAAGCCTGTGTCACACAGGGAGGTCAGGGATGTAGTTTTCGTGAGTCAACACCAAAGCTGGGAGCGGCTCTTCAGTGACACAACTGCTTTCGACTAATCCATGTTCCTCTAAGCAACTATAGTACTGTGAATGAAAATGTTCCCCAAAGGCTCAGGTATCTGAAGACTTGGTCCCCAGTCGGTGGTTCTGGGAGGGGAGGGTTATGGGGCCTTCGGAGGTACAGCCCTGCTGGGGAAAATATGTCACTAAGGGTGGGCGTTGAGAGTGTATAGCTTTGGCCCACTGCAGTTGGCTCTCTTCTCTATGTGGTGGAAGCTGTGGACTCTCAGCTACTTGTTCTTGCTGCCATACCTTCCTGCCATGGTGCGTTTCAACCTCTGGAATCGTAACAGTCTAAAAGAAGAGCCACTGAAAAGGGAACCACATGGAGTAAAACTAAGGCAGGAAAAAACAAGGAGCCGAGAGAAAGAAGTTGACCCGTAAAGATGGGAAACTGAGTGTGAAAACAGGCTAAGAGGTTCAAGAAGGGACTCAGAGGTATCTTTTGAATTTGTTAGCATGAAACCATCTGGTAACTCTGGCCAGAATCATTCCAGTGAAAGAAACAATGAAAAGCAAAAGCAATAGGCTTGGAAGGAAGAATGCATGGGAAGTGAGGTAAACTTGAGAGAGAAATTGCAGATAAGCATTTCAATTCACATAGCAAAGCACCATTAAATGAGATGGCTTACACACAGCAGAACTGGATTTCTCCAGCTCTACAGGCTGAGAAGTTCAAGATCAAGAAACCAGCAGTCAGTGTGGGTTTTGAGACTACTTTCTTATCCATGGGGCTTCATACTCACATGGCAGAACATGCTTTACAGTCACATGGTGAAACATGCTTCACACGCACATGGTGGAACATGCTTCACACTCATATGGGAGGAGCATGCTTCACACTCATATGGGAGGAGCATGCTTCACACTCACATGGAAGAGCATGCTTCACACTCGCATAGAAGATCATGTTTCACACTCACATGGAGGAACATAATTCACACTCACATGGCGGGACATGCTTCACACTCACATGGAGGGACATGCTTCACACTTACATGGCAGAGCATGTTTCACACTCACATGGCAGAAGCACTGCCACATGGGCACAAATGGTGCCCATGTGGACAATTGCATCCACATAAAACCTGAGAGAGCTTGGGAAGTAATTCTAGACAGAAAAGAATAGAGTAAAGCATGGCTTCTTGGTAGCAGCAATTTCTCGGGTCTGTTCTTCTTGCTAGAGGCAAGCGCTCTCATTTAAGAGAGGCTTCCTGACTCAGCTTCAGCTGCAAAACCTTGCAGCTCTTTAAGAGGTCCTACCATGAAACACTTAAATGGTGTTGATAAAAGCTGACTGCATGCTTTTTGGTTTTCAGCGATAGCAGGAAAAAAGCTGCACTGTTTTAAAATGCCAGCTTTCTGGGCCATTCCTGCCAGTGCAAACTCTGACTCTTTGAGGCAGGAGGTCCAGCTACAGAGAGAGCATTTGAGTGTTGTTTGTGGACATACTATTGCAGCTTGCTTGCTGGCAAGGACCTTGAAATGCCATAGAGTTGTGGCAATAAACATGGCTCCAGCCGGTACCTCCGCCATAAGCCTGGAATTTCAGAAAGCTAAGGAATGGGCTGGATCTTGCCGAGCCACGGCTTTAATCCTCTCCATATTGCTTAGCAAATTAAAGACTCATTTGGTCAGAAAAAGAGATATACAGTAAAGAGAGATTCAAAGATGAAGAAAACCTCTAAATGGTTTACAGTGTGTTAAAAATATATGCAGGCTAAAGGTTAAAGTCCTTAAAAGAAAAAAGAAAAAAAAGAGAGTAGTTGGCTGTGGTGGTACACACCTTTAATCCCAACACTTGGTAGACAGAGGCAGGCAGATCTCTGTGAATTCAAGGTGTAGTGGCATATGCCTTTAATCCCAAAGCCTGGGAGGCAGAGGCAGACATACCTCTGTGAATTCAAGGTGTGGTGACAGACACCTTTAATCCCAGTACTTAGGAGGCAGAGGCAGGTGGATCTCTGTGAATTCAAAGACAGCCTGGTCTACAGAGGGAGTTCCAGGACAGCCAAAGATATACAGAGAACCTGTCTCAAAAAGTAAAAGTAAAAATAAAAGAAATAGAGGTTAAAGTAAAGCCACATAAAGACGGAAAATACAAGAGAGTCTGGATACTGTATGTTATTATATTCTCTTTGAATTGTTTGAATGCTGAGAAAGGAGCAACAGCTGCTAAAAAATATTTGCTTATAAATGCTGCTGAATTAATCCAAAATAGGTATTTTGAAAATACCTTAACTTCAAAATTGAAGTCAAAAGGTATGTTACTTTGGAGAAGAGATTTTGCTTTTGTTTCCACAGGAAATGAGAGGCTGTGGATTCATTCTGAGTAAAAAAAATCAGGTTTGATCAAGGAAGACCACCTGAAAAATCTCCGGTATGAACAGATGGCCCAGATGTCTGAGTTCTACATCCAGAACAGATTCAAGACTGCTGCTTGAGATGATCAAGACTCACAGGATACTCCAGTCAGGACTTGATCATAATTCTAAATTTTCTTTATGTCCCCATAAGATTATCAGCACCCCTAACCAGCAGGAAGTATCCTGGAAAACTACACCCACATTCCCAAAAAATGGACTATGGATGTTCTTGTTGTTTTTTTTTTTTTAAAAAGGAAAGTGGTGTGGGACAATTGTCTATATTCTGTCAATTATGTTTTAAATAAACACTGATTGGCCAGTAGCCAGGCAGAAAGTATAGGCAGGACTACCAGACAGGAAGTAGAGGTGAGTCAAGGAGAAGAGGAAAATTCTGGGAAGGAGGAAGCCCAGACACAGAAGAAGGAAGATGTAACCTGCCCTGCTGGAAAAGGTACTTAGCCATGTGGCTAACATATACTAGAATAATGGGCTAATATAAGTTATAAGAGTTAATAAGAATCCTGAGCTAATGGGCCAATCAGTTTATCATTAATATAGACCTCTGTGTGATTTCTTTGGGGCTAAATAGCTGTAAAACCTGGTGGGAGGATAGAAACCAGGCAGGACAGAAAACTCAGACAAAGGGCACCTCTTTCCAAGGGTGCTCACCTCATTCATGAAGGGCTAACCTCCATGACCGAGTCTCAGAAAGGCTTGACATGCCAACAGTCTAAGACATAATATCAGCAATTAGGTTTCAATATGGATTTTAGAGTAGCATAAACATTGTGACCATGACAAAAACCCTGTGGGAAAGAAGTTTGTTATTAACTAGGGAGTTAGAATGCTTTTGCCTTTTTATATATTTCTGTTTTTTTATACTTCCTTGTTTGATTGGTTTTAGCAAGCCCTGTAGAGGTCCAGGAAAGAGGAAGAGAATGGTGGTGCAAGAGAGCAAAACTAAGGCATCCATCAAGTCCCACAAAGGGCAAAACTGTCACAGAAGTAGAGACAAAAACAACGGCTGTGTGGAGCAGATACTTCTTCCACTGCTGTGAAGGAAGGCTGAGAAGCTAGGCCAGGCTGCAGTCCCTCAACTGACTTTTTTGTGAAATCTGGAGTCCCCAGTCTTCTCGGCGGCTTCTCTTCGGTGGGGATCTTTGGAGAGACACAACTCGCACTCCTTTCATTTGGTCTCAGGCAGAAGTCAAGGGCTTTCATTCAAAACAGACAAATATGTTCAGAGCTTAAACATAAGCTCGTCCAGCCATGCACATCCCAGCACACGGCAACGCCATGCGGAATGACCGTCTCATGTTAACTTTGTGTTTTACAAAAGTTAAGGGACAATAAAAAAGTAGTCAGTAAGAAGGCTTGGACAAAGGAATACTACATGCTAAAAATTTTGAAATTAACCCTTCAGTGCTGATTTAAAGACGATTATATTTGCTGCATGGCTAGAGAACTGGCCATTGGGTTTGAATGTGAAGACAGAATCTTTAGCTTAGCAATTCTCAAATAAAATATGGCTCTGACCTAAAGTTTAGACATCATCTATGAATATAGATAGAAACAATTTTCTATGCTGAGAGTGTTTAAAGGTCAGCTGTTGCTTGGTGGTTGAATTATGTGTTCTTACATTGTGCTATAAAAGTGAGCAGGACATTCATCTTGTGTTATCAGAGAATCTGAGTCTTGGCTTGTATCTGTGATATGCAAGGTCTCTCATTCCTGTTACTCTCCTAAACATCTTCTAAATCTGCATTAACTTGCTCAAGCTAGTTGTACCCTTGCCAAAAACAAATGGAGATGCTTCAGGAAGGAAAACGATGTGGCAGAAGGATCTCTGGGGTTGGGGTGAGGTCTGAATCCAGAAAGGAAAACTCCTGGCTAGGAGCTGCTGGGTCCGACTGTTCTAGTTCCCTTCTCGGCTGCTGTAATTAAACACTAGTCAAAAGGAGCTTGGGGAAAGAAGGGTTCATTTGGCTTTCAGGCAGTCTATGGTGGAAGGAAGCCATGTAGGATCTCAAGGCAGGAACTGAAGCAGAGACCAAGGAGAAGAACTACTTACTGACTTGCTCTGTCACCTTTCCTACACTTCCTACCACCTGCCTGGAGGTGTCACCCCCCACAGTGGGCTGAGGTCTCACACATCAATTAGTAATCAAATAACTGCCCCACAGGTTTTACCCACAGGCCAATCTGATGGTCAGATTTTTTCCATTATCGTATTCTCTTCCTAAATGATTCAAATTCATGTCAAGTTGACAAAAAGCTAGCCAGTACAATCACCTCCATGGTAACATAGAAACTATTCATGAGACCACAAAACAGCCTTAAATTTTCCAGAACTTTGGGTCTTTTTATTTTATACCTAGAGATGCAACATCTGTGTATAAGCAGTTAGTTTGTCAAGGTTCAGTGTGAGAAGTCTTGGCGCCTTGAATTAGAGACTCAGCTGTGGCATTGCTGCGGGAGCTCCTTCCGCTCCTTCAGCCAATACCCTTTAAGATACCAGCCCACTTGGGCGTGGTCTATTTGGCTTGAAAAAGCAGTGGTAGCCGTGCGCTCCCTCTCTTGCTTCGGAATCTGCTTCCAGCTACCAGATTCTTTTCCTGGTTGTACAGAGGGCTGTTGTCTAGGACAGTGATCTGTAAGTTTTTCCCTTTAAATAAATAACCTTTTGTTAATCATAATTCCAGACTGGTGTGAGATTGTTTTGTGACTTACTCCTTTATCTGGATCCCAACATGGAGCGCCAAACTGTAGTAGGAGGAATGGGCTGCGCCCCACCACCCGGCTAGCTTACACCCAAAATAATCACACAGAAACTGTATTAATTAAATTACTGCCTGGCCCATTATATCTAGCCTCTTCTTGGCCAACTCTCACATCCTGATCTAACCCATTTCTACCAATCTGTGTAATATCATGAGGTCATGGCTTACCGGGGAAAGATTCTAACCAGGGTCAGTCTCAGGCAGGAGCTTCATGGCGTCTGCCACTCTGCCCTTCTTCCCAGAATTCTGTTCTGTCTTCCCTGCCTATCTAAGTTCTACCCTATCAAAAGGCCAAGACAGTTTCTTTATTCAACCAATGAAAGCAACACATAGTCAAAAAGACCTCCTACTCCAGTAGCACTTTTAGAATATTCATGCAGACAATAAGGAAGAAGGAACCTATTGTGTTAAATATGTTCCATCTCTCAAGTCACATTAGCAGTCTTCTAGTAAAGAAGCCTTTTAAGGGTTGAAGAGGTGGCTTAGAGGTTAACTGCCTACTATTTCAAAGGGCCTGAGTTCAATTCCCAGCATCCACATGGTGGCTCACAGCTATCTGTAATGAGATCGGGTACCCTCTTCTGGCTTGCAGGTGTACGTGCCTACAGAACACTGTATGCAAAATAAATAGATAAATCTTTAGGGAAAAAGAAGCCTTTTAAAGTGTCCTTTCCCAAGAATAACTGACTATGGAACTTTGTGATTCATGCTCCTGTGTAATATCCTGTTGTCACTTACCATGTTTTCACTGCTAGGCTT
The DNA here is from genome assembly GCA_004026605.1 of Ondatra zibethicus. Classification (NCBI taxonomy): domain Eukaryota; kingdom Metazoa; phylum Chordata; class Mammalia; order Rodentia; family Cricetidae; genus Ondatra; species Ondatra zibethicus. Next base: position 11,856 of record PVIU01021618.1, read on the forward strand.
CTGAAGCGTGTGTGTGTGTGTGTGTATGTGTGTGTGTGTGTCTGTGTGTCTGTGTGTCTGTGTCTGTGTCTGTGTGTGTCTGTGTGTGTTTGGAGAGATTCCCAGCTGCATGACTCCAGCTTGGAGGCAAGAGCTAACATTCAGTCTAGAAAACCATAAAGCAGAGAGTCACCCTGATGTGTACATCATGGGGACAATGGCTCTAGACAAGGCCAGTTGCATGCTTCCTCCTGGGGTTTGACTTTACAGAAAGCATAGAGCAGCAGTGGAGAGTCTTCCAAGTGGCCCTGCTAGAGGTACAAGACCCAGTGTTCAGAGCCATTGTCTGCACAAAGGAAGGGCAGAGTCTCTATAGATGATGGCTCTGCTGGTCCTACCAGGCTGTCCCCAGGGCACACTTTTACCTCTGGTTCTCCTTTACCTCTTCTCATCTTCTCAACCTCCCCTCTGGATTCTGTATGAGGAGTTTGCATTGGCATACCCTCTTTGTCCTCATTCTGTGGCCCAGTGTCAGTTCTTATACCTACCGATGAGAACTTTCTAGAACTCATCCTTAGCATATGTCAGAGGAGGTGTTTAGAAGAGAAGCTTTGGAACATGCTGCCTCCCCATCCAGGAAGAGCAGCCTGCTAAGTGAGATGCTCCTGAGACCCAAGATTGCATGCACCCTTACTGCCCCGTTGATGAGATCTGTTAACACAAGTTACCTGCTGGGTACAGCTGATGAAGACCAAGACAGCACAGAAAGGCTTTCATCCCGAATCTCACCACCGTGTCTCTGTCTTTAAAAACAATCTGTGTCCTGAAACCACATCACCTTGTTTTTGTTATTCAGGTCACACAAAGCTTAAGGAGTGTATAGTGTGGTAAAACATACATGCAACCAAAGGGACATTATAAACATACATGCAACCAAAGGTAAATTATAAACATACATGCAACCAAAGGTAAATTATAAACATACATGCAACCAAAGGAAAATTATAAACTTGAGTTTTAAAATGCTGAGTCCCATGAATTCTTGTCAGGGACAAGACCCAGGTTCAAATGGATCCATTAAAAAAAAGAAAATGGAACACTATCAGAGTTAATGGCAAGAAATACAAGAGACCAGTAATTACAATGTTATCACAGATGTTGTGTCTTTATTTACTCCCTCTGATTGGCGAGAACAACCTCATAGGTATGTAGTGTCACTGAACTGCAACAGGTGATGGCATGAGGCCAACCATTTCTTCCTAGTATGGCTGACATATGGACCACCATTTAAAAAGCCATCACCAAATGTGATGAGTCCCATGATGTCATCCTTATCATATTTATGGTATAGCAGAATTGTGTTCCACTACACACATCTGAACTTGACAACTGTGACGTTCACGCTCATTTTAAGGTACCTAGGTCTGGGTGCAGGTCACCAGAACTGTCCTCTGTGGTCAGCTGGCTTCCCCACAGATGTTCTAGTTGTTCTTTCTGTCATTGTGATGGGACAGTTGCCAAAATCGCCTTGGGGAAGACAGGATTAAATTGGCTTTCAGGTCACCATTCATCATCGAGAGGCACCAAGGCAGGGTGCAGGAGCAGAAACAGAGGAACACTGCTTGCCAGTTTGCTTTCCACGGCTTGCTCAGCTTTCTTATATATCCCCTGCCCACAGTGAGCTGGGCCCTCCCATATGAATTATTATTTGAGAAAATGTCCCACAGACATATTCTCAGGCCAATCTGTGGGAAGCAAGACCTCAACTGAGGACTTCCCCAGGCGACTCTAGTTTTGTCAAGTTAGCCAGCTCACCAACTGACTAGAGATGGCTGCACCATGCAAAGAGGCAGGAAAGGACGCAATGGGACCCAGCGGCACTAGAGAAAGCCACGAGAGGCCTAAGCCAGAAGTGAGATGAGGGATGGAAGGGAGTCATCTGTCTTCTCTGAGGTCCCAGTGTAGACAAACTTCCTGGCTCATCACTTACGGAGGCCATGGCAGGACAGGTTGGGAGTAGACACAGAGGGAAGATGCGTGCATGTGGTCATGTGATGTGCTAGAAGGGTTGGATGCTGGCTTTGTGGGGAGTTTGAGAGAGTTGAGAACAAAACACTTCTGTGAGTCGTCATGCAAGAACTGCACGCAGTGAAGATGGCCATGACGCTCATGTCCATTCTCCTTGACATTTGAGCTGATGCTCACTGCCACCTTGGACTAAAGTCTGACATTCATTCACTTCTGGCCCCTTTCCCTTGGAGATATTACAGTCCACTTACCTAACTCCCTCTCCGACATCTACTAGGTATGTTTTCCATTCCTTCTGGTCTAGTTATTCCTTATTGTGGATCTGTTACACCCAAGGGAATGACAAGCCATGATGATCCAGCATTTACCACACACCTTGAGGTCTCTAAATGAGAAGCTATGATGATCCAGCATTTGCCACACACCTTGAGGTCTCTGAGTGAGAAGCCATGACGATCCAGCATTTGCCACACACCTTGAGGTCTCTGAGTGAGAAGCCATGACGATCCAGCATTTGCCACACACCTTGAGGTCTCTGAGTGAGAAGCCATGACAATACAGCAAATACACACACACACACTCAAAAAAAAATATCAGACAGATATGGTGATATATGCCCAGCAAACCAGGAGACAGAGGTCTGTGGAATATAGTTCTGTAACTATGAGGCCAGCCTGGTAAAAAAAAAAAAAGTTACCAGATAACAAATAATAGATGAATATAATTTTTTAAAGATTGGAAGTTTCCCTTCTTTATCTGACTTGGAAAAAACTAAATAGCAAATAAAGAGGAAAATGCAAAAATGAGATGGATTGATAGCATGAGTCAATAGAAAAGTGGTGCCCTACCACAGCAGGGCAGTTAGTGGTGCTAGATGTCCAATCACGAGCGCCTACGTGGTCAATCAATGGGCTCTTTGTGGTTGCAGTGAGAGAAACTAATTAGATAGGGAGCGTAGAAAGAAATAGATTGACCTGGTAGAGTCCAGAGAAAGCCACACACACACACACACACACACACACACACACACACACACACACACACAGCTCTCATGCTCCTTGGGGTCAGGCAGCATTGAGGGAAAGATACGATTGGTAAAGGAGAGAGGAAGTCATAGGCATGGGGATAGCAGTCAGGAAGGGGCTGTGAGCATCCTGAGGCATTAGCATGAGAGACAGAGGGGACAGATTTAGTCCTGGACTAGGTGCATTTAAGTTTTCCTTTGGTCCAGGAACTCCCAGCCTTCTTAGAACCTTAAAGCACAGTCCTCAAGGCAGGCTCAGGTGATTGGAGGTACGGACAGAGGCAATAAGCCCTGTTGGCTTCATATCCTTGCGTGTAAAACTGCAGACTGCTTTATGTATCAGATGGAGATATTCTCTCTCTTCCTTTTTCTCCCTCTCCCCTCTCTCCTCCTTCTCCTCTTCCTCTCTCTCTCTTCCATTCTTGCTCTAATCCTTACAACACCACTTTACCTGGACGGGTGGGAAGATGAGTGAATTAACAGGTATCACTCCATTAAGAGACTAACCAATTGGAGGCAACCTTTTCAACCTTCCAAGGAGCAGTGACGTCTGCCGACAGTCTTGCCTCCACCAACACGTTCTGACTGTATTTCACCATCACCCCTGGGCTATGAATATAAAAAACGCTGGTAAGAGGAGAGAATGTTGAGGCTTTTACATTTTAGCACCATGAGATGAAGTATGAAAAGCATGGGTCCCACGGTGATTAACCAGATTTTATAGGCGATGTTTCACACAGGCACTGGGCTGTGTCTTCAGCTACTGTCATTATGATTTCATTAGGTTCTCTGATAAATAATGCAGGCTCTAATGATGCATTTCCTCTCTTAAAAAAAAAAAACCACAATGGAAACTCCATTTCATAAAGCAAAGAAGAACAATGGCTCCTGTTTAATTTTTATTACTTTTAAATTAATCTGTAAGGTTTTAAGAAGTGGATACCAACTTGGAGGAGGGGGAGAATAAAAGGAAAAGAAGCGGCTTACCTGTTTAAAAGGTAAAATCATGCCAGAGTGAGTAGAGAGTGGATATAGGTCAATAGTCAGCATGGAAGCCCCACCCACCTTCCTCTACTGAGCCCTTTCCAGATCACAAAAGGAAAGTGGTCCTGCCAAATTAAAACTCTCCATAACAATAAACCCTGATTTAATGCAGTCATTATTTTTCCATTAAATCTGAATACCATCTAATGCATGGATGTTATTTTAAACCTACCGCACTAATGCAAATCTAACATTCCTTATAAATCAGACCTGAATGCTCCATCAGTTGTCATTACTGCTATTGACAATCACAGTACCTCATCCCCAAGGGCACCGTCCCCTCAACCCCTGCCTCCAGACATGGGAAGAAGCCTAGAGATGCATTTAATTGCCAGCGCAGAGCTGCTGGCTGAAGTGCAGAGACAGAGTCAGTAGCACCCTGGAGCTCTCTGCTTAATTTGGTGCCATACGTAAGTCGCATGAGGCTGGGAACAATTCAAAGGCTTGCGCTGAAAACACCAGGGAAATAGAAATCTTGAAGGACTTAAGCCAGAGGAAGCTGAGGGTGGAGATTGACACCATTGGAGAAAATCAGATATGGAAGGGTTGAGAGACTGAACAGGCCAAAGATTAGCAACCATAGGCAGTCCTTACCACTCCTTGGCTGGAGGAAAGAGAGTATTGAGTAAGTGGTACTAGGAACAATGGGCAGGTGATGCCAGGAGAGTGTGGGAATATACCAGACTTTCACGGACTCAGAGAAGAAAGACATCAGCTGGTAAAAATGCTGTTTACACCAGAAAGCAGAAACATTTTGTGCCTGTTCTTTGGCCATCCACCTATTGGCCAAATGCATGAGAAGTCAACTGATATGAACATCTAAGAAAAATAGAGACATTTGTCCCTGAGACAAGAGCCTAGCAGAGGAAGGAAGGGTTTGACCATAGGCAACTACATTCCTATTTGAGTGTCTGTCTGTCTGGCCTGGACAGCTGCAAACTTTGCTTCAAGTTCTGCCACACCCCTTCTGCTAAGAACCACATAAGTAGGTAAGGAGTTGCTTGGTCAAGTATTAATTTGTTGAACCACAAATACTCTCTGTGGGGTGCTAAGCATCACAATTGCTCCCCAGTGCTTATTCTACCCTCTGGGGAGAAACCGTTTCTTCTAGGAGGCATCGTCCCTGGCCATGTTCCAAAGTTGTACCCAGTCGTCTGTGCTCAAGTTTGTCTCACACTGTGTCTGATTTGGGGACAGGTACGCACTGAAGCACAGGCTGGTCAGAGCACAGCATCAGCCTGATTATAAGTCTGACATGGAGGAACCCGTGTTCTGGGTGGGCTCAACCTGTCTGACAGATTTGTTCTACAAATTTAGGAACTAAAAGCCAGAGGATAACAGCCAGCTGAGGAAGAAAGAAAAAAAAATAATCAAAGAAAGCAAACTGTAGCCCAAGCCTTGAAAGGAAACACCCCGCCCACCCCTGGACTTGATGAGTAGTGGAGCCAACTTTTATGTATCTTGTACAGTTTTCAGGAAATTTGTATCATGTCTCCCAGCAGCTAAGATGGGGATCATCTGAACTCTTAGAGGATGACGCTATCTTATATCTGACTTTACATATTTCTCACCCACGTTAAATGTGTTTCCAACACAATACAGATGTTCCTATCAGCACTCTCCACCTCAGAGTGACTTTTTAACTTCCAGTGACTGCACAGAAGCCACTCCTCACTCCTCCCATCACCTGACAGGTGTGAACATCTGCATCCTTCCTTGTATTGTCCTAGTTGAAAGGTGATCTGAGACCCCAGGCACCCACTCCAGGGGCAGGGAACCCTGAAATCTGACTGCAGGAGGCATTAGCAGTCGAAGCTGCCCATCACCTTTCCTGTGATAATTGGTCTCCACACATGGACTTTGAAGTCCTTCTTGAAGATGAAGGCATGCTCTGTCGTACTGTGGGAGTCTAGTAGGTGCCCACTATCTGCTGTGGGATGATGCTCTTGTACACTGTAAAGATTTGTCACTCGTATTAGTTTAATAAAACACTGATTGGCCAGCAGCCAGGCAGGAAGTATAGGCGGGGTAACCAGACTAAGGGAATTCTGGGAAGAGGAAAGGCAGAGATGTAGTCACCAGCCAGATGCAAGGGAAACAAGATGAGAGTGTCTTACTGGGAAAAGGTACCGAGGCACGTGGCTAAACATAGATAAGAATTATGGGTTTATTGAAGTTGTAAGAGCTAGTTAATAATAAGTTTGAGCTAATAGGCCAAACCGTTTATAATTAACATAAGCCTCTGTGTGTTTCTTTGGGACAGAATGGCCATGGGACTGGGCAGGACAGAAATGTCTGTGCCATTTTCTTTTACTGTGCTGACAGTGTGTTGTGAGAGTCTGGCTCCCTTTGTGCCTTTGACTTGAACAATTCAAGATATTTCATAAAATTACTTTTCTTGTATTGGATTTTAATGATAGAGTATAAAGATGCCATGAGGAAACACATTGCTTTGTATTCTAATCTAGAAAAAATAGTAACAAAAGAATAGGGTGTGTTTTGCGTTGTATTGGAAGACAGGGCTCCTTCCCTGTGTGTGATGGAACTGCTCAGCTCTTCCCATTTGCAGCTGATGAGGTTGGCAGTGTTGGAGCTACAGGCATTGTAGATTGGACTGGGTAGGTTATTTTAAAATGGGAAGGATGGTGTCAGGCAGTGGTGGCATGCACTTTTAATTCCAGCAGAGGAAGGCAGATCTCTGTGAGTTCAAGCCCAGCCTTGTCTAAAAAGTGAGTTCCAGGACAGCCAGGACTACACAGAGAAATCAGGAAAAAGGGAGGGGGCAAGAAGTTGGGAGGGATGAGAGAGGTTGGAGTGGATTGAGAGGAGCTGGGAGAGAAGTAGAAGGCAAATATGATCCAAATACACTGTATACATGTAAGACATTCTCTGAGAATTAATAAAAATAAAACATATAAAACATGTGGATAAGGACTAACAGTCTCTTATCTCAGCGCTTCATCTCCGTGCCTCCGCATTAACCACCACCCGCTGCAGACAGTGCTCATCTGATCAAGGCTGAAAGCACAAATTGTTGATGAGTATAATGTTATTATTAAGCTAGTGAGCTCAGCCAGCAGATGACAGAGCTGCTGTGCAAGCCTGGAGACCTGAGTTCAATCCCTGGAGCCCACATTAATGTGGAAGGAAAGAGCCAACTCCAGAAAATTGTACTCTCCCTTCTATGTGCACCGTGGCATACAGACACATGCACACCACACACATGCATACACACAATAAAAAATCACATACAATTTAAAATGATTGAGAATGCAGTTTGATGCCATGTATAGTTTGCAAAACTACCACAGTAAATGCTCCTCTAGGGATGATGAGCATTCCAGTCATGGGCTTTTGACAAGGTCTGCAGCCACAGGCACAAGTGGAATGGACCTAATCTAATCAGAAAGGGGCGAATTGTCCCCATAACTGCCATGCCGCTGCTGCTCTGATGGACACGGCTCAGCCAGCATCACAGCATACAGCATGCACAGCTGAGTACGTCTGTTGATGGCTTCTCTCCACCAGAGCCCGCGTAGCACATTCTGGAATATGAAAACTATCGGGGAGGAAGCTTACAGCTCAGTTCGATCATGGTGTCTTTACATCCGACAACCCAAATAGATAAATGCAATTTTTATTGGTCTAAAATATATTTACTTCCTCTGTACCTTCAAAAGATATCTTGGTGTATATACATTAGAATGAGAAGGTGGTCACTGGATTTAGAGTCAACATTTTAAATTATTACCTTATAGATGTAAGTTTAATTATCTTTCTTTGTAATTCATTCATACTTTCCAGTTTTCTTTGCCATATATTGATTCAAGTGTAATGTTTTCCCATATTTATACCAATTGGGGTTTATCAGGCCCCCTAAAATGAAGTATTAGTGTTCAGCAAATCCAGAGCCCCTATGCCATACCTGATTTTGAATGCTATGTTCCCTCATGCCCTCTCTTACAGCCTCTGAATTCTCATTAAGCCCTATTTTGTGTTTCCCTCCCTTTGTCTTTCACTATAATGTTCAGAATCTCTCTGTTTCAGCTCAGCTCATGCCTTCTCTCTTCAACCATATCTTACATAATCTTAAACCATCTGATGCCTTCTGAACATCGACTGTGATTGTTTTTCGTTTTGTTTTTTGTTTTGTTCTGTTGCTGGTCCTGAAAGTTGCACTCAGCACAGGCATATTAAGAGCTCCAATGCTCAGACCCAGGAGAACTGGCCAAGCACCACCCCAACCCTCCTGCAGAGACCTCCTTCCCAGACTGTCCAACCCGTCCCACTGTGCTGTGCATGGTAAAAGCACAGAGGTTCTGGACTGTTTGCCGTAGTTGGTGCAGCCCCATCAGAACAGGTAGAGTTCATCCTGTCCTAGCTTGCTACACCTGTGGCAGTGTGCTTGTCCTTCCTTCATTCTCTGAACAGTCTGGTTTCCAGGGCCAAGCCACGCTGGATGCATCACTCCCTATCAGTCATCCTTACATTTATCGTGTGCCCAGCACAACACCTGCCGCATAGTAAACACACAGTTAAAAGTTCACGTGGTGGAAGTCTTCATTTGGAAAAAGTATACATACTACATATATGTGATATATATACATATATATACATAATTTTAATTGTTCTTAATAATAAAAACCCAGTGACAGATATTAGGGAATGAAAGCTGAAAGACCAGAGAAGCAGAGTAATCAACCATTAGAGAGTTCTTACCTCTACCAATGCTCAGACCAAAGGGGCGATCCTGTCTCACAAATCCTCAGACTGAATGCTGTCTCTATGAAACCTCAGACTTCACGCTCACACTGAATCCTCAGACTGTATCTGTCTCTCTGAAACCTCAGACGACCCTGAGCTCCTGTCTCCTCCTGCCTTCTAGTCCTCTCTCCGCCCAGCCACATCACTCCTGTCTCCACCTCCCTAGAGCTAAGATTAAAAGTGTGTGATTCTTAGTGCTGGGATCACCTTTGTATAAGTTCTGTTTCTCTTTTAGACAGATTTAATATCGTGTAGCCTTGAACTTGAACCAGGGTGGCCTTGAACTCTGCCTCTGTCTCCTGAGTGCTGGGATTAAAGATGTGTGCCACCACTACCTGACCTCCATGGCTGACTAGTGGCTTAGCTCTGCACTCTGATATATATATATATATATATATATATATATATATATATATGTATGTATGTATGTATGTATGTATGTATGTGGGTGGATGGATGGATAGATAGATGGATAGATAGATAATACATTGATAGATGATAGATAGATAGATGATAGATAGATAGATAGATGACAGATAGATGATAGATAGATAGATAGATAGATAGATAGATAGATAGATAGATGATAGATAGATAGATAGATAGGTAGATAGATGATTGATAGATATCATCTTCAAGCTTCATACCCACCTGGCAGAAAATACCATCCTCCATTTGCTTCTCCTTCCTGGGAATCACATCCAAAGCTCAACATTTCACACCGTAAAAAGTATGGATGGATGACGCTGTCATCTGTCTACCCTAGTTACTGCAAACATACAGCCAGGGTCTCTGTCCCCATGGCCACTCTGGTACTCCTGTACCAAGCTTGGGTGTAGGAACTGAATGTATCGCACACACTTGCTGAAGACACCTTATCCTGAAGCCCTGGCAGGAAAGCAAGTCTGGATCCCGGGATCTCCAGGGCTCTTGGACCACGACTCATACAGATCAAGCTCCCAAGGCTCAGGCCAGGCATCCGTGCTGGCATCTTCTGCCTTCGGCTCCATGGGGACTCTCCCTGAAGGAACACAATGTAGGTTACTTATCTGCTTGGTTGGAAGAACAGAAGACGGAAACCAAACTAACACACAGCTGAAAGGTTAGCCAGCTCATGCTGGGGTTGAATGTGTTAACTCATGGACTGATTAACTTAGAAAAGAACAATAACATGTAGCAGGTAGGGGAAGGGGGACTGGGGGAATGGGACAGTGGGGGTGTGTAGCCAACAGAGCACGAAGGATCAGGCATCCATTCAAAAAATCTTTGATGCTCTGCAGATCAGCTCCTCCCCTAAATGGAGGAGGAGAAAAGGGCAGGAAAAGGAAGCAAAATAGGCTGGCCACATTGGAACCACCACATTAAGTCACCAGTTTGAAATCTTTCCTTCTGGGGTCAACGTAAAGCTGCTTCTGACTAATGTAGACCTCACCTCTGTGAGACGCTTGAAGTCTGCTTGGCTATAGCATACCTAGAGGACTGTTGTAGGCAAATACCTGACTAACCATCCCAAGAGAGGGGCCTCTCTAAAGTTCTACAGAGGCCCCTGAAATATCACTCAGCCCCAGGGTAGGCTCATCCCAAAGCAGAGGTGATGGCTCCCAAAAGGTGACCAGGTTCTAGACCTCTGAAAGGGTGGCTTTAAGTTCTGTGTGGAGCATTTTACTCATGTCCATGACATCCCCAGGGTACCGAGGCTCAAATGTTGGCAGTGGTGATCAGCTCCACTGGTTTTTCAGTTCTCCAGCTCACTTCCAACACTCTGACTTCTAGGAATCGCTCTGAACTAGGCTGTCTGTTCAGACCCTGCTTTCAGAGGCCAGACTAACAGTCCTCTCTGGAGGACTCCCCACTACAGAGGCGCTAATGAGACACATCACACCCCAAAGGTGCATAGAACAAACAGAGAGGGTGTGAGGTGAGATAGCGATGAAAAGCCAAAAGAAGAAAACAGGGCAGTCACCAACAGAGCTGTCTCAAGGATGGGGCCCTGGAGTCATCTGGGTCATTTCTGGGCCACGTCCAAGACAGGGAGTGCACTGCTTACGGGATCAGGGCATTGGCAGAGCGCAGGCTGCAGGTGGATAGGAAGGGTGAACACTCAGCTTGGGCTCTGCTCTGACAGCCTCTGCTTCGCAATGCAAGCGCTGACGCAGCTGCCACTCTGCGACCTGACCCCTGGCCTCTCAAAGTGGGACAATGGGAGGTGCAGAGGGCTGAGGCAGTGGAGGAGAAAGGATACCAGCATTTGCTGAGGTCTGAGAAGTGAAGCTGTTGGGAAAGAGCAGAGCGGACAAGTCAGTGAGGTCACAGTCAGGGAGAGGGCTGAAGAGTAGGAGAGGGGACTGGGCCAGGCATGTCTAGAGCTGCAGTGCTCAGCGCCGCGCTGAGAGCTTGACTATGAAGCTTGGGCTTCCTAGGCTAGGGTGAGCTCACTGAGAGAAGGAGCCTGCATTTCACTGGCTCTTTTGCCTTCAGGAGCTCCACTGCCCTGCAAAACCCGTGCCCTATCACCATTCCTGAAATCCACACATAGCAATTCAATCTCCTCTTGCTCCAATCTCCTTGATAACAGAAGCTGGGAAAGGCATAGGAAGTGAGGGCACACCCCTTCCATGATCGCTCCTAGGGCTATCAGCAAAAGCCTCTTCCATAACCGCACTGACACCGCGGTCAGTTCTGCTAAGTGTTAGCAGTTGTGTGAGCTCAGCCATCTCCACCGCTCCCATTAGGCATCATTGCTTCCATCATGTTCTGCCCATAATTCCCCTTGAGGAGTAGCTGGACACCAGACCCTCACCCCCAGGACTGTGGTTACTTTCACTGCCTCGACTGGGAACTGATAGCATCAAAGCATTGGCTATTTGGATTAAAGGGACAGCAGTCCTCCATTTTCCATTCAATTAGTATATACAGATGCTCTGACTTATAACATGATTTTGTCCTAATAAACTCAACATAAATTAACAATATCCTATTTCACAAAAGTGCATCTAAGGGGCAGAGCAGAGGGTGCAGTTGGTAAAGGGCTTGCAGGATAAGCATTAGGGCCTGAGTTTGGATTCCCAGAGCCCAGGAACCTGCATGTGCCTGTTATCCCAGGTCTGGGAGGTCAAGACCTAAGGATCCCTTCAGCTTGCAGGTTCTTCAGATTCTGCTCAGTTTCTTACTGAGCTTGACTGAGCCAGAGGGCTTCTGTATGAAACACTGTCTCAAAAAGGAAGGTAGGGAACAATGGAGGAAGACACCAGATGTCTGGCTTCCACATATGCATGCACACACAAGCATGCACACCAGCACACAGACACACACAAACACCTACACAAGTACAATGTCTCTCCTGGGGGATTTGTTTGTTTGTTTGTTTTCAAGACAGGGTTTGTTGAAGGAGGTCACTTGTTTGTTCCCAGCTGCTCAGCCCCAAAATAATCACACAGAAACTGTATTAATTAAATCACTACTTGGCCCATTAGCTCTAGCTTCTTATTGGCTAACTCTTACATATTAATTTAACCCATTTCTATTAATCTGTGTATGACCACGTGGCTGTGGCTTACCGGCAAGATTCCAACCCATGTCTGTCTCCAGCGGCTCCATGGCTTCTCTCTGACTCTGCCCTTTTTTCTCCCTGCATTCAGCTTAGTTTTCCCTGCCTAGCTAAGTTCTGCCCTGCTATAGGTCCAAAGCAGATTCTTTATTCATTAATGATAATCACAGCATACAGAGGGAAATCCCACATCAAGGGTTTCTCTGTGTAACAGCTCTGGCTGTTCTGGAACTCACTTTGTAGCCCAGGCTGGTTTCAAACTCACAGAGATCCACTTGCCTTTACCTCCCAAGTGCTGGGATTAAAGGCGTGTGCCACGCACAGGTGGAGTGTAGTATGCAGGTTTCTTTCACAACGACGCAGTATCTGAGACGCACAGCCTAAAGAGAAAAAGGTGGTTTGGGATGACGGTTTCGGAGGTGCCAGTTCTTGGTGTCAAGGCTGTGTTCCTTTTGGCAGATCATCATGGATGAGTGTGGCAGAGAAAACCCAAGCACCTCGTGTTATCTAGGAAACAGGAGGAGGAGCCAGTGTCTCAGTACGACCTCAAGGGCATGCTTAATGCCTGTTTCCTCAGGTGAGGCCCTACCTCCCAGTACTGCTATTAGCGGAGATCCAAGGCACCAAGATCTGAGTGTTTCAGAGACAAGACATGAGACCAGCAAACTAAATCCATGCCAGATTTAGTCCATGCCAACTCTTGTGCACCATCTGTGAGTCTGAATGCCACCTCGTATGCATCCAGTTTATCCCTTTCAAGCTATTCCCAGAGCTGCAATGTCTCACATGGGTGTGAGCAAAGAATACAAGTCGTGTCTACCTCCCAAGCACTTGGAATGCCAGCACGTGGAAATTCAGTCCTGGGAACTCTGTCCTGCTGTTATTGTTGTACAAAACAACACAGCTCAGATCCTACATACTACACCTGACATGAACCTCCACGCAATTCAGAGAAGCATTGCCAACACCGTTCCATCGAGAGAGCTTTGTTTTCCCAGAAGATAGGAGGACTTAGCATTTGAAGAACAGCATTCTTAAGGCATTAACGGACCTACATATTTGTAAGCGAATCTCTTTCTAACATTGATTTCCATTATGTCAAGACAGTCTCCCCAAACTTCTGCTCTTACCGCTTATTGCAATGACTGTGCAGACAAAGAGCGAGAAGAGTTTCCTAAGGGCCAGCTGCCCACCTGAGGTGGACAGACTAACAAATGAGCTCCAAGCTCTAGCACTCCTGGGAAACAGCCCAAGGCCCCCTCCTGCACAGACAGCCTTCAGCTCCTATGTTCTATAAGGAATTGGGTGAAGAGGCCAAGGTGGGCAGAGACAGGCCAAACCAAGGGTGTCATCTTCAGGAGACATGCAAGACCTGAAAAAGACTCAAAAAGTACCAGAGGACATGTACATCTCCTGGCTAAGGGACCAGGTTCATCCAATGAGGAAAGTAGGAGGACTCAACAGAATACCCAGAGTTAGAGTCTGAGATTGAATGCGGGTTTCACTCTGGCTTGCTATTCATGGTCAAATAGCCCAGTTTATTGCAGAGCTTGCTCCTTAGTTTGAAAATTAACCACCTGTCAGTAGATGGGGACCAGCCATACGTCAGGACAGGTCAGCTGATGGGGATAGGTCACGAGTCAGAACAGGTCAGCTGATGGGGACAGGTCATGCGTCAGGACGGGTCAGCACACTGTGCTGTAAAGGGTTGGGATGCATGGTCAGTCTCTGGCACAGCGATCCATCTATATCACTGTAGCATGAAACAGCCACAGGCTATATGTAAATGAATGGGTGACTAAGAGTGAATCTGTGTTCTAAGAAAATGTTATTGATTAAACCTGGAAATTAGCTGGCAGTGACCTAAGGCCACAGTTGGGGAAGTTTCGTGTAGAATATGCTGGGTACATGGGCTGGGAGGGGTATTGGTTCCGGGCCTGCTTATCCTCAACCCGGGGCCATCTGCGCCCTCTTTGAATCACAAGTAACTTCCTCATGCAAAAAACATTTCCCAGTCCTCTCTGCCAGGAGACTGAAAGTAGAGCTAGCCAATGAGAGGCAGTGGTGGGCGTGGACGTCAAGGGGCTCTCCATGCAGCCTGCCACCCTGAGAGGCACAGCCCCTCTACCCACAGCCTGTCCCCAGCCCCTGCCGGGAACTCTGGCATCCAGACTCTAGTAACGCTGTGCCTTTCTTTGCCCCCTCCCACCGTGGGGTGGAAGCGACTGATATCTTGGCTCCCAATACCTCTGCTGGCTGCTGGCTCCCCCTCCTCCAGTGCCCCCACACTTTGGTTACACCTGAGCCTTTACTGCCTGGAGCTCAGCTGTCTTCCAGACTGGGCATGCCTGAGAGCCCGAGTTCTCCGTACATAGCTGCTGTTCTTAATTTATTGCTCTTAGCGCTCTGGGTAGTTTTAATTTCATGAGTGTTTCTACAAATGTCTGTAAATTCTTACACTGTGCCTACAAGGAGAAATGTGGACTCGTTGAGTTAACAGGGATGTAACAAGCACCTGCTGTATGTCGGGCACTGTTCTAGGCTCTGGGAACACAGCGTATGCCGTATGCGAAGTAGCTGAAGACTTCACTCAGCACCCAGTCCACCCCTTCCATACCACACACACCGTAGGAAGGCCCCACCAACAAGCCTAGGTAATAACTTATTGGAAATGTTCTTTGTGCCAGGCTCTCATCTAAATGCTTGAAATATTAATAATTTAACTTACTTAACTCACATAATAGCCCAGTGAAGTATGCGCCATCCTTGTATCATCTTAAAAATGAAAAACTGATGAACTGAGACAAGAGGATGTGTCCAGAAACATCACCAGCAAGAGGTGGAGCTGGGGTTAGAACCAAGCCTATCAGGGGCTGCACCTCAAGTACCTCCCACAGAGTGGTCAAGGCCATGGCCAGAACTACATTCTCCAAGCATTAGTGACTTGGCCGCCCCCTGTTAGAATAACTGAGACGACAGCCATGGAAGAAATAACAAAAAGTCATTATGTGGCTTTAGTGAACTCCACAGAAGAATGTAAAAGTCAATATGGAACCTGCTACACCAGCCATAAAAAAAAAAAAAAAAAAAAAAAAAAAAAAAAAAAAAAAAAAAAAAAAAAAAAAAAAAAAAAAAAAAAAAAAAAAAAAAAAAAAAAAAAAAAAAAAAAAAAAAAAACCTTGCAAAGGGTCCAAAAGCCGACAGACACCAGGAAATCCATAAAATCGGACTTTGGGGGTGGGTAATGATGTAGTTAGGGCTTTTAAAAAATATTTTAAGCTGACAATGCATTCTTCAAATAAAAGTTTGGGGGAGAGCACTCTCCTGGCATATATGACAGTTAATAGAAAAGAGTGGATTTCCTTTTTAGCACTGGGCAGAATGTTCTAGAAGCCTCCTCCTTGTACCTCATTTCCAGTTCCTAGAGGCTCCTTGAGAGGTCTCCCCAGAAGCCTGTTTTAAAGCTAGCATGCTAACTCATTCCAGGTTCTCTGAACCTCTGAGAGGCAATGGGATTAACCCAAGGTCACACCAGGAATTATGGTCAAAGAGTCAAGGTCAAAGGCAAGCTTCTGGGAGTCTCATGCCATATTCTTTTAACTTGGGTTTCCAGGAATGGTGTCTTTCCAATGGGAAGCTGTGGGTTTCTCTTCGAGCCATCCACATGGCAGCCATGACAAGGACCTAAATGGAGCAGGGCTTCTGCAGCCTTGATGGAGCAGCCCCACTTCTGAGGGTCTAACCATCTGCGGTGTAGTTAAAGCAGCGCGAGCTAAGGGGAGAAGGCAGCTCTCTGCTCTACCTGGGGCAAGGTTGAAACTGCTCAGCAAGAAGCATTTCCCTGGATATCAAAGACTCAGACTGCTGTGAGTAGCCAAGCAGGTTGCTGATGCAAATCTGTCCCCAGACTTGCTGCTCACAGTCCTTTTACGGCTTGGCAGCAGGGTTCCAACTGCATTGGAGCCCAGAATCAGAGTACTGCAGTGGCTTTTACACATTATACATTTCTCTGCAGCATTCTCTTAATGTAACCAACAAACCCCAGCTGCCATTTAACTGCATGGGGTTTCCAGATCTCAGCACGGGAGGGGTGGGGGGAGAAGCCCTGGAAAACCCCACCTTTGAGAAAGCTCTCTGAGCCTAGGAAGCCAAAGACTTAGAGACAAATCCTTGCTTACTAAGCAGGAGGAGCTTTGGGTATAGCAGCCAGGTGGTAGGTAAGGTTCATTAGCCTTGCTAGGGAATGTCTGTTTTCTGGAGACATTATCAGGTCAGTGCTCAGAGAACATCACTGAAAGTCAAGACATCTCAGACCAACCCTGAATTTCATATCTGCAGCTGGAGTCCAAGCATTCAGCCATCCTCCTGATTACACGCTGCAGAGGGCAGAGTAGGGTCTGTTAATCTGCCTCCTGCTCCTTTTCTCTGGCTGGTTTATCTTCTTTGCAGGTGCTGTGCACCAACCGCCATCAAGCCATGTCTTACAAAGACACAGGTTCTGACAGTTTTCAGTTGATGGATCGGATAGTCATTATTTCAGGCTGGCTTTTAGCAGCTTTTCAGCCTAACCTTCATTCCAATGTTCTTCCCACTCGCAGATGACAGGGCAAATTAGACACAGCCCATGCACTTACGGCTGCCTTTCCAGAGACTTGAGTACCAATGTCTGCAAGGTTATTGGCTTGCTTTGCTTTTTCTTCCAGTGAACTCTTTTTCAAGTTCCAGGAAATCGGTGAAGTTCATGTCCTAAAGAAAAAAAGTCACTGTCCTCAATTGTTATCTCTTCTGTAGGGTTTCATCCCACAGGCATGACCAGACTTGGCCATGGGTCCAGCATCACCCATTTTCCTGTGTTTATGATGCGTCCCCTTCCTATTTGTCAAAAGGCTTTATGAGGTCACAAGACTAACGCTGAAGAACTGCATTCAGCCTAGGACACCAAGGCTCTGCCCCCACTAACTTTAGACCTGGACGCTCAGGGTCTCCCACTTAAAAGGGTGTAAGTTGTCCCTAGCTCTGCCTGTCTGTTACCTCAGCACTGGAGAGCTGAGGCAGGGAGATCATGAGATCAAGGCCAGTATGAGCTACATAGCAAGCTCAAGGCTGGCTTGCACTATAAACAACGTATGAGATCATGTCAATAATAATAATAATTAATAGTGTTAGGATTGGGGAAAGCTTTAATTTTCCATTCTAATTCCATAGTGTATTTACTATGATATAAAGGAAACTTGTTCTTCACAATCGCCTCCCAGTACTGCATTCTAGTTTTACTACCTATCCATGTACCACTAAGCAGTAAACTGTTTAGTCTATTGTGTTTTGAAATTTCTTGTAGCGTGATTAATAAAAATCCAGAGACAGAAATTGGGGTTCAACCTGAAGGTCAGAAAAGCAAAACAGCCAGCCACTGGCTCTTACCTCTACCTCAGTCTGAAATGGCGATCCTGCCTCCAGGAATCTCAGAATGAGACTGTGTGAGACCTGTCTCCTCCTGTTTTATATCCCTCTCTAGCACTGGGACTAAAGGCGTGCACCACTACCGCCCGGTTTCTATGACAAACTAGTGTGGCTACTGGGATTAAAGGTGTGTGTCACCACTGCCTGGTGTGTAAGGCTGTTTTACTCTCTGATCTTCACACAAGCTTTATTTATTAAAATACAAATGAAATACCACTACAATTTCTCATGTAGGTTGTATGTGTGTTTGTGTGTGTGTGTGTGTGTGTGTATGTGTGTGTCCAGTTTTGTTCATGTGTGTTCAGGTACATATGGAGGCTAGGGGTAAGTAAACCTGGGTGTCATTCCTCAGTGGCCCTTCACCTTGGGTTTTTGCTGTTTGATTGTTTGTTTGTTTGTAGACAGATTTTTCACTGACCTAGAGCTCATCAAGAAGGTTACATTGTCCAGTGGGTTACAGAGGTCTGGTGGCCTCCACTCTCCAGAATGGGTATTGAATACATGCCCCCACACCCATGTGGGCTCTGGGGACCAAACTCAAGTCTTCATACATCACTAACTGAGCCGTCTCCCCAGACCTGCTTTAAATCTCATACTGAAATAACACTGCATTTTCTAAAAGTTATTTACTAAGACAAAAGGGTACTAACTCAGAGAAGGCAGTCTAGAACATCGCCAGAACTGATCAAAGCTAGGATGAACTGTGGTTGTGGGAGATCCTTCTGTCTATGTGTTGCTTTTATTGGTTAATGAATAAAGAAGCTGATTTGTCCTATTGATAGGGCAGAACTTAGGTAGAAGGGGAAAATTGGACTGAACGCTGGGAGAAGGAAGCAGAGTCAGGGAGAAGCCATGTAGCTGCCAGAGATAAATGCTAGGAACATTAAGCCATAGCCTCATGGTGATACACAGATCACTAGAAATAGGTTAAACTAAGATGTAAGAGTTAATCAATAAGAAGCTAGAGCTAATGGGCCAAGCGGTGATTTAGTTAATACAGTTTCTGTGTGATTATTTCAGGTCTAAGCTAGCCGGGCAGTGGGGAAGAACAAGCAGCACCCTCCTCACTACCGAGCTGGAAGAAAATTTACGTGTAATTTGGAGAACATACATGCTGTTGGGTACCACAGATAGCCATATGGCCCTTCTTTAGTTTATGTTTCTTTAAGCCAGAGAGAAACCTCATATTCATATGGCTCTAGACTGAATTCACAATCTCTCTGGGGCTTGCACTAGCCTGGATTCACACATCTCTCTGGGGCTTGCACTAGCCTGGATTCACAATCTCTCTGGGGCTTGCACTAGCCTGGATTCACACTCTCTCTGGGGCTAGCACTAGCCTGGACTCACAATCTCTCTGGGGCTTGCACTAGCCTGGATTCACACTCTCTCTGGGGCTAGCACTAGCCTGGACTCACAATCTCTCTGGGGCTTGCACTAGCCTGGATTCACAATCTCTCTGGGGCTTGCACTAGCC
>PVIU01021619.1:0-31170 GCA_004026605.1 Ondatra zibethicus
TTCCTTCCTTCCTTCCTTCCTTTCTTCCTCCCTCCCTCCCTCCCTCCCTCCCTCCCTCCCTCCCCCCCTCTGTCTCTCTCTCTTTCTTTCTCCTGCCTCTGCCTCCCTAGAACTGGGATTAAAGGTGTGCACCACCACCATTTGACCAGGCATTTGCTTTCTAAGGCTAGGTCTATTTCTGCTTTTCCCAGGGAGTTCTGGCTGCTGGACTGGTGTTGAAGATGCTGGCCAGGTGTGTTGTATCAGTGCTAGGAGAAAGACTTACTCTAGGCCACGGAGACAGGTGTGGGCACCATGGCAGTGGGCCTTTACAGCAGGAGAGACAGAGCTCACCTGAACAGTGCTGACAAGTGAGAATATAGGCAAGGAGCAGGCTGTGAGTCAGGCTGCTACAGAGATGGGTTGGGGAGTTCAAGAACGTGTGCTGAAATCTCTGAGGTTCTGGGTCCTGGAACACAGAACTGGCCAAGGGACAATACTTGGTTTCAGGGTACACATGGGTAGTGTGCCCGATAGAGACAAAGATAGGGTTCCTAGCAGAGACAGAGGCAGTTTATTAGGAAATAGCACTCTGGAGAATGGAAGTGGGCTAGAAAACTGGGGTTAGCCAAACAAATTTCACTGGGCCACGGGAGTCCTGACTCTTCATGGGCCATATGCATAGACCCCACTTTATCTCGAATGTATAGTACGGGCTTTCCTTCGGCTTGTCCCTTACACGTAGCCCTGTCAGGGCTGGGGAGTCCCTAAACTTTCTGCCAACCCAGCTTCTTTCATGTGGCTCTTGGTGTCCCTTCCACCAGCCGCCCTAGTCTCTTGCCACGAGAAAATAGAAATTTCCATAAAAAAGCATTACAATTAAGAGGGCTTTTGTTTAAATGGCGTTAACAGAGTTCTTGCTAAAGCCAGGCCTGCATCATTAGCTGAGATCTGGGGGATGGTGGAGGATGAAGAACACAGTCAGATTGTGAGGGTGATTACATCTCGAGGGTGTGGTGTCTGGCTAGCCTGAATTATGACAGCTCTTGGTTAAGATTTTTATTTTCTTTTTGAGACAGTTTAGCTATGTATCCCAGCCTGGCCTTCAACTTGCTGTCCTCTTGGGTCCCCATTGTAAGTGCTAGGGTCACAGAAATGTGCCACCATACCCAGCTGAGGCTATTTTACAGGGACATACACAGACAGGTCCAAGGGAAGACTAGAAGTTTGGCTAGCCAAAGAGCCTTCGTCAGTAGGGGTGGGCAGTTGTGTTAAAGGTGATTTTTAACAGCCCGTTGTGGTAATGGGAAATGCATGTTCTGGAGCTGGAAAAAAAATCAATTAGTTGTGTTTAATCTGCTTCCCCGAATGCAGGAAGAAGCTGTGACAGAGAGGGGACTCCAGGTGGACAGGGGTTTTATGTCTACCCCATGTTCTGTTGTTTGGGGGGTGTAGACTGCTCGAAAGGAGGATGGTTCCCATGGTCAGTTTCCCGAGTTAAACTGTTCCCCAAGGAGGCCTCATGAGTTCCCTCCTTCCTGTGTCTCCAGAGACCCTGGGGACTCCTGTGCACTCCATGGGGAACACACGGCACAGGGTGAGGCTGTTGAAAAGGTGAAGATAACTTAGTTACTGAGATGGTGCATCTTCACTGTCAATAGGACTGGATTCAAAAATCCCCATGGAAACATAATCTCTGTCCTGTCCATTTCCAGAAAGGGGCTAACTGGACAGGGAAGACCCACCCTGAATGTGGGCCGTGTCAGTCCATGAGCTGGGGTCCAGGGTTGCATACAAGGTGGGCGTGAGCTGGGCACCAGCCTTCATCTCTCTCTGCTTCCTGACTGTGGATGCAGTGTGGTCAGCTGCCTCACACTCCTGCTACCTTGCCTTCCCCTCCGACTGTCCGCCTGAACAAGCCCTCCCTCCCTTACGATGCTGTCAAGTGTTTTGACACAGCAGTGAAAAAAGCAGTTAACACAGGTATTTATTACAACATTAAATTATAAAATTAATACATCATTTTTCGGTGGGGACACACTAGTCTTCTATTCTTTCAGATCCCAGGCATAGCCATTTTAATATTACTTGTTTGCTTTGACAACTTTTAATATTTATTTTAAGAAGCATATCAAGATGGTCATATTACAAATACCGTTTTGCATTCTGCTGGTTTTAGATGATTTTATTACAAAAGATCTTTCAAACATTTAAGCTGTTCCTTTACCTCAAGATGAAATTAGCTTCTTTTCCCTTTTGCTTGTGAAAGTTATTACATGATGAGACTTAAAAAAATCATGGGGCTATAGAGACGGCTCAGCAGTTAAGAGCACTGACTCTTTTAAAAGACCTGGGTTCGATTCCCAACACCCACATGGCAGAGGTGTCACTCCTGTGTCTGTGACTCCAGTTCCAGGGGATCTGGCATCTTCACACAGATATACATACAGGCAAAACCCCAATGTACATAAAGATCAACATAGCAAGTCTTTCTCTGTACTTCCAGCTCCCAAATAACACAGAGACTTCTTATTAATTATGAAAGTTTGGTTTTTAGCTTAGGCTTGTCTTAATCGGCTCTTATGACTTAATCCATTTATATTAATCTGTGTTCTGTCACATGGCATTACCTCTCTTCCGTCTTGTACCTCCTGTTTCCTCTCCATGTCTGGCTGGTGACTCCACCTTTCTTTTTCCCAGAGTCTTCTCTGTCCCTGGAAGTCCTGCCTAACCTCTTTCTGGCTAGTTATTGGCCATTAAGCTCTTTATCAAACCAATCACAGTGACATATCTTCACACAGGGTACAAATGTGTCACGACAAATAAATAAATAAGTAAATAAATAAACAGATTTTTTTTTCAAAAATCAAACTATATAGAAAACTAGTGGTTGCTTTTCCATTCAGAAGGCCACCCCACCTTTATTCCTGGGCCACTCACCCTTTCCTGCATGCAAGGCAATGAGCTTTTTGCTAGGGGCATCGTTCCTAGGAGTGGGACTTTGTGCTGAGGATGAAGAGCCATCTCAGAGACACCTCTAGAAAGGGCTCCTTCTGTAGTGTGTTGGTCTCAGTCTTGTCCTCCAGGTCCTGTTCCCACCCTGCGGATATGGAGCATCCTCAAAGGGTTTTCTTCTGCTAGCCAAAGTGACACTGTCCACAGAAGGGGACAGGAGCAGGCTCACCTCGGGAAGCAGGGAAAAGTTACAGTATCAGAATGTGGACATTTTAATGGCGTTTTCCCAGCTCTTTCTCCCGGACTACTTGTGTCTGTTTACAATGGTTTCTGGATAGAATTAAAGAAGAAGAAGTGTAGACAGGCACAATGTAGTAGCGCTTTCTCGTTGGGACAGTCAGCCCACAAACAGTGACACAGAAACTTATTATTAATTATGAAAGCTCGACCTTAGCTTAGGCGTGTTCCTAGATAGTTCTTTTTTTTGATTTTTTAAAAATTGTTTTTATTGAGCTATACATTTTTCCCACTCCCCTCCCTTTCTCTCCTCTCCTTTTTTACTCTCCCCCTGCCTCCCACACTTCCAATTTACTGAGGAGATCTTATATTTTTCTCCTTTCTAAGTGGATCCATGTATGTCTCTATTAGGGTCCTCTTTGTTGTCTGGTTCTCTGAGATTGTGGATTGCAGGCTTGTTATCATTTGCTGTATGTCTAATATCTGTTTATGAGTGAGTACATACTGTATTTGTCTTTCTGGGTCTGGATTACCTCACTCAGTATGTTTTTTTTCCTAGTTCCTTCCATTTTCTTAAGAATTTCCAGATCATTATTTTTTACCACTGACTAGCATTCCATTGTGTAAATGTACCACATTTTCCTTATCTATTCTTCAGTGGAGGGGTATCGAGGTTGTTTCCAGGTTCTGGCTATTACAAATAATGCTGCTATGAACATAGTTGAAGCGAATGTCCTTGTGGTATGAGTGTACATCCTTTGGGTATATGCCCAAAAGTGGTATTGCTGGGTCTTGAGGTAGATTGATTTCCAATTTTCTGAGAAACTGCCATATTGATTTTCAAAGCTGCTGTACAAGATTGCACTCCCACCAGCAATGGAGGAGTGTTCTCTTATTCCACATCTTCTCCAGCATAAGCTGTCATCAGTGTTTTTGATCTTGGTCATCTGACAGGTGTGAGATGGTGTATCTCAGAGTTGTTTTGATTTGCATTTCTCTGATGACTAAGGAAGTTCAGCCTTTCCTTAAGTGTCTTTCGGCCACTTGAGATTCATCTGTTGAGAGTTCTCTTTTTAGATCTGTACCCTATTTTTAAACTGGATTATTTGTGTTGTTTAGTTTCTTAAGTTCTTTGTATATTTTGGAGATCAGTCCTCTCTCAGATGTGGGGTTAGTGAAGATCTTTTCCCATTCTGTAGGTTGCTGTTTTGTCTTGTTGACTATGTTCTTTGCTTTACAGAAGCTTCTCAGATTTAGGAGGTCCCATTTACTAATTATTGCTCTCAGTGACTGTGCTACTGGGTTATATTTAGGAACTGGTGTCCTGTGTCAATGCATTCAAATGTACTTCCCACTTACTCTTCTGTGAGGTTCATTGTGGTTGGTTTTAGACTGAGGTTTTTGATCCACTTGGACTTGAGTTTTGTGCAAAGTGATAGGTATGGCTCTATTTTCATTCTTCTACATGTGGAAATCCAGTTATGCTAGCTAGCATCATTTCTCGAAGATGCTTTCTTTTTTCCATTTTATAATTTTAGCTTCTTTGTCAAAAATCAGGTGTTAATAGGTGTGTGGATTGATATCCAAGTCTTTGATTTGATTTCATTGGTCCTCCTGTCTATTTTTATGCCAATACCAGGCTGTTTTCAGTACTGTAGCTCTGTAGTAGAGTTTGAAGTCAGGGATGATGATGCCTCCAGAAGTTCTTTTATTGTACAGGATTGTTTTTGCTATTCTGGGTTTTTTGTTTTTCCATATGAAGTTGAATATTGTGCTTTTGAGGTCTGTGAAGAATTTTATTGGGAATTTGATGGGTGTTGCATTGAATCTGTAGATTGCTTTTGGTAAGACTGCCATTTATACTATGTTTACCTATCCAAGAGTGTGGGAGATCTTACCATTTTCTCATTTCTTCTTCGATTTCTTTCTTTACAGATTTAAAGTTCTTGTCATACAGGTACTTCACTTGTTTGGTTAGACCCCAAGATATTTTATGTTATTTGTGGCTATTGAGAAGGGTAATGTTTCTTTGATTTCTTTCTCAGTCCCTTTATCTCTGTGTATAGGAGGGCAGGCCACTGATTTTTTATTTTTAGTTAGTCTTGTACATTACTAAAGGTGATTATCAGTTGTAAGAGTTCCCTGATAGATTTTTTTGGGGGTAACTTATGTATATTATCATATCATCAGCAAATAGTGAAAGTTTGACTTCTTTTCCAATTTGTATCCACTTGATCTCCTTTTGTTGTCTTATTGATCTAGCTAGAACTTCAAGTACTATCTTGAATGGATATGGAGAGAGTGGGCAGCCTTGTCTTGTTCCTGATTTCAGTGGGATCGCTTTGCATTTCTCTCCGTTTAGATTGATGTTGGCTGTTGGTTTACTGTACATTGCCTTTATCATGTTTAAGTATGTTCCTTGTATCCCTGCTCTCCCCAAGACCTAAGTTGAAAGCTCAGCTGCAAGTCTTGCCCTGAGGCCACTCTTCCATTTTAAACCAGGCATCTCCTTATTTATTTACTTTTTTTTAGGACAAGCTTTGGTTCCAACATTAAATGTCCAGGTGCTTTTTTTTTTGCTTCAAACAGCACATTTTGTATTTCATTTTGCCCTGCTTGCTCTTTTTCATTGTAATGCTGCATAAGAGTGATTACCAATACTAGACTGCCTTGAAATCTCCCCTAACAAGAAAATTATTCTAATACTATCCTAATATCGATTAAGGCAAATTTTTAGGATAGAAACCAACTGCCCAGGATAGCGTAAGGAAGAGTAGAGCCAGTGACCAAAATGGTAGGTGGTTCACTGGCTCTCTGGCAAAAAAGAAAAACAAAAGGCATAAGTCTTTAGAAACTTCAAAGCCCACCCCGGTGACATGCCTCTTTCAACAAGGCCACACCTCCTAATCCTTTGTTGAAATTTCCTTCCCAGGTGATTCTAGATTGTGTCAAGTGTCATGCTATCTGTCTGTCTCTCTGTGTATATCTATCTACTTATCTACCTATCATCCATCCATCTATCTATCTATCTATCTATCTATCTATCTATCTATCTATCTATCTATCTATCTATCTATCTGCTCGTCCATCTGTCCATCTGTCTGTCTGCCTGCCTGTCTGTCCATCCGTCCATCCATCCATCTATCCTAGGTTTCACACTGTAGTTCAAGATGTTCTATGTATTCCAAGATGACTTCTAATGAATGGACTTTCCTGGCTCCATCTCCCATGTGCTGGAATTACAGACATGCTCCACCACTTGTGGCCCATTTTGGCACCTCTTCTACACACTCTTTGAGACAAAACCTCGTAAAGCTCATGCTAGCCTCAAACTCCCTATGTAACCAAGGGTGACCTTGAACTTCTGATCTCCTGTGTCCAATTCCCTAACATTAGGATTACAGGGTTCACCATCACACTTGATTTATTAGATTCTAGAAAGAACCCAGGGCTTTAATTCATGCTGAGCAAGAACTTTGCCAACTGAGCTACGTCCCCTGCTCCTTGTCACACTATTGAGAGTTAACAGTTTAACCAGTAAATCTCGGAACCAGATTAGAGTCTGCTCACTCACATAGAGACTACTTTGTGAATTCCACACAAAGCTCGCAAAGGTAACTTAGGAGGCAGAACAACAGAACCCACTGCACTTCTTACTCATCTTCTTTAATTAATTCAGTCTGATTTAGGTTTTGCTCTCTAAAAGTTATTTTTTTCCAGACAGAGAATATCTGAATTATTCATTTCCTTCCCATAATGAGCTGGGTGTATAGAAGTTTTGGGGAAACTTCAGGTGATGTAAGAACTGAAATTTAGAGTCCCAAATGGTTCAGATTCCTTTCACTAGCTGACTTTCTTTTTTCCTAAAGGAAAAGGAGGGCTGAGGATATATGGCTCAGTTGATTGCCCAGAATACACTAGAAGTCTAGCATGCATGAAGCCCTGTGCTTGATCCCCAGAACTATATAAACAGGTCATGGTAATTCATGCCTGTAAACTTAGCTCTTGGGGGATGAAGGCAGGAAGATCAGAGTTCAAGGTCATCTTCAGCTACATAGCTAGTGTGAGGTCAGCCTAGAGTACATGAGATGGGGCGGGGGAGGGGGAAATAGCTGTGTGGTCTGCATGCTTCATTAAATTTTACTAATATTTGGTGTTACATTTCTTTCTCAGTAATGATCAAAATGCAATTTCAACCTGAAACTTTTCTGGGGCCAGGTCTTTCCTAGGAGTAGAAATTGTTCACATACTTCTTTGTGCGACTATGTAAGAGTATTCAGTTAGTACTTAGGAAGTAAAAGGTAATGTTTCCCCTCATCAAGAGATGAGGGAGAAAGGCCTTCGTGTCCACATGGAGCAAGATCTGTGATACAATGGGTTAAGAACAAAGGCACTTTAGACTGCAGTGTGTGGCCGAGCCAATTATGAATAGGAAATATATCACCCAATATGGAGGAATGTGTATTCTTGACAGAAGGGTATGTTTGTGCGTGCATATCAATGAGGACAAGTCAAAAGGTGACCTTTCCTTTTCTAATGGCTGTATCATTGTACACACATACAAGGGAGGATGGAGGCTTAGGATGTTGTTTAGAATCCAAATAGTTATATAATAATGATATAACACAGTGTTACTATGTGTAATCCTTAGTTCTGTTGCTGATATGACAAATAAACACAGATTTAGTGGCTTATAACCACACAATATTTTTACTGTTCTTGAGGTCAGAAGTCCACAGTCCGTCTTAGTGGGCCCAAATCAAGGCAGTGGCAGGATTATGCTCCTTTTAGGGCCCCAAGGGAAAATCTGTTACTAGCATTTAAAAAAAAAAAAGAGCTTCCAGCTTCTAGAAGCTCCTAGAGGCTCCCATGAGCTTCCTTGATTCGTGGATTCTGTCTGCCCTCAATTCAATACCTCCAGTTCTGCTTTTGTTAACAGACCCATCCACTTCTCTGGCTCTCACTTCCTGTTTCTAAGGGCTTTTGAAATTCCAAGGTCTGCTTGAATTATTCTGTAAAAATCTCAAAATCCTTAATGCTTGCAAAGATCCTTTGGCTCTGTGAGGCCACGTATACCCAGAGATTTGAATGCGGACTTCTTCCGGGAGAGATGCTCTTACACAATTTAAGCGCATTGCTAGCTGGTGGCACCACTGCTTATTTTATTTAACTGGTCTCCATGTCTGAGCACTCGGGATGCAGAGAGGAATAGCACAGTTTCAACTTTGATGGGGGTTGGGGGAGCTCATGACAGAATTTGGGGGCTTGGATGATCTGGAGGTCACTCAGGTGTGGTGTTGGCTGGAGCTCATTTTCCAGGTAGGAGGTGGCTATTGAGGAAGGTAGAGAGTAACAAAATTCTTTTTATGAACTGGTGTTTATGAATTGATGAACTGGTATCCTCTCCTATGGTTTAGGGAGTCTCAGCTCAGTGTTCGTGAAAGGATGTCTCTCTTGACCTTCTGGGTAAAATTTTAGGGATATGTCAGCACTCGGGAGGCAGAGGCAAGTGTATCTCTGTGAGTTCGTGGGTCAGACTGGTCTACACGAACTAGTTCCAGAACAGGCTCCAAAGATAGAGAGAAGCCCTGTCTTGAAAAACCAAAAAAATAAATAAATAAATAAATAAATAAATTAAGGATATGCATAGTTTTCTATTATGAGAGTCCATGATATTCAGTAAATCTATTATTATTCCTTTTTCTTGGGTTCTTTTTATTGGTTTATTTATATGTGAATGGGTGTGTGTGGCTGTTCCCTTGTATGTGCGTGCACTTGTGTGCACTGTCTTGTGAAGGCCAGAGGTCAACCTTGGATGTCATTGCTCAGGAGTTGTTCACGTTGTTTTTGAAGATAGGGTCTCTAACTGAGGCTTAGACTCGCCGATTTGGCTAGGTGGGTTGCCAGCGAGCCCCGGGGATCTACCTGACTCCATCTCCTCAGTGCTGACATTGTAAGAGTGAACGGCCACGCCCAGCTTTGTATGTGGCTCTTCAGTCCTTGTGCTTTTTACAGCAATAGGGAGGTTTTTCTGACAAAGTATTTAGTAGCTGATGAAATTTTCTTACGTTTAAAATTTACAGGCCGGGGTTGGAGAGACAGCTCTGTAGGCAGAGTGCTTGCCGTGCAGGCATTGAGGACCTGAGTTAGAGCACCAAGCCAAGCATGGTGGCATGCCCCTGGAATGCCAGCGCCAGGGAAGTGAAAGCAAGAGGCTCCTAGTGTTCACCGGATGACAGCCTAGCCTCAGTGACGAGTTCCATGCAAGTGAGTGACTCTGTCTCCAAAGCAAGCAAACCACCAAAACCAAGATGGAACAATACCTGGTATTGACTTCTGGCCTCACACGTCTAAACAAACACATGCACTTGCACATGAGCACAACCCTTCCCCATGCACATGCATGTGTGTGCACTAGCGTGCGAGTGTGCACACACATATACACACACACGCGCACAAATTTACAGTTCACTTTTCGCAGACCAAATTCAATCTTTCCTTAAAAAAAAATTTTCGAGGCTGGAGAGATGGCTCAGTGGTTAAGAGCACCCATTGCTCTTGCAGAGGACCTGAGTTTGGGTCCCAGCACCCATGTTGGGTGACTCACAATTCCCTTTAACTCGAGCTTCAAAGGATCCAATGCCCTCCTTTCACATTTATGGGCACCAGCACTCACATGCACATACTCACACGCAGGTGTGCACATGCATACATATGAAATTGTATTACATTGGGTGTATGTGAGCACACACACGTGCAATGGCTTTATATGTGGAGGACAGAGGGCAACTTTCAGGAGTCAATTCTATTCTTCCACCTCTGGTCACAGAAATTGAATTTAGGTCATTGGGCTTGGTGAAAAAACCCCTCCAAATCCTGACCCCCCCCACCATGGCTACCTAATGAGGGGTAGAAGATGAGTTGTAACTGACACATAGAGTGATGATAACAATGACAGATAACTCAGGCGGGATGCCCACCACAGCAGGCTATATTCTGAGTACCTACCTAGCAATTACAAGCTCACTTCCTCTCCACAATAGTGCTATAGGGCGCTACCTTTTAGTCTTCCCTCTAATGGCTGAGGCAGCTAAGTTCTGGAAAGGTAGGTTGAGAAATGTGCCCCAAGTCACATAACTAGTGAGGGCTGGAGCTTATCCCAGGTGCTCACAAGCCTGTGAGTTTGTGTTGGGTCCATCAGTGCTGGGGATTGGCCCCAACTCATCCTCATCAACTCCAGCTTTGGCATCTCTTGTACTCTGTCCCTCTAAGGAGTGGGGAGTGGTATGGACCCCATACATTTGTGGTAATGTTATTTCTGTTTCAAGTCCAGTGGTAGGAAGGAAGGATTTCAGAAGAGGGTTGTTGGGGCATTATGAGGAAGGGGAAGAAAGATGGGGCAACTTTGGGAGTGCTGGGTCATGGTGGGTGCCTGGATAGTCAGCTGTGGGTGGGAGGCTCATCTGACTCAGCCTTGCCTCTAACTCACTGTGTGGCTGAGAACGGCTTGGTTTTCATGGTCCTTCTGATTCCTCCTTCTGAGTGCTGCAATTACAGGCATGTACCACTGTGCCAGGTTTGTACAGTGCTGGGCTGGAACCCAGGGCCTCATGCATGCTGGGCAAGGATTCTACTGAGTTATATCCCCAAGTCTATTTAAGTTTTAACCCAAAGAATCTGGTATTCATGGAGAGTCAGGCTGGAGAGAGAGGCACTGGATATGGTCTAGCGAGTGTGGTTCCCTGAGCATCTATCTATAGCTGGGCTCACATCACTTGGTTCAGGAGAACTGAATTGTCTGTGTGGATGGTGAGCATTCTGAATCACAGGCAAGAGCAGAGGCCTCTGGGTACCCCAGTTCTGCAGCAGGTGCCAAGCCTTGCCTTGTTCGTGTGAGTTAGCTCTTGCGGAGAGCCGCGGTGCTGCTGAGGAAAGGGAAAGGCCAGCGCCACCGCAGTCACTGGTCTGCAGATGTGCTGGCCAGCGCCACAGAGGCTATTTCTGGGGGGCCAGTGGTATGGAGTCCAGAGGGCCTGCCTTGCCCCGGACAGGAACACGGGAAGAGACATCATCTAACAGTGAGAATGGAACCGGAACCGAGTTTGAAAGAGTCAGAGCATCACAGACGGGTGTTTTGTTCTCACTTAGGCACTGATGTGGTGCTGGTTTCAAAGTTCTTTAAAATCAGGGATCTTAACACCAAGTAATTGGCTCTTGATGGGAAGGTTTCCAGTTACAAATGGGGAGACAGTGATCTCAGATCCCAGCGGGAGCTCAGTTAGAAGGCAAAGCCATTGGCTTTCTGAAAGGGAAGCTTCCCTCTGAACACACCTCTTTCTCCTCTCAGCTCCTGCCTTGGCTCATTAATACATCTCTTTTACCCTTAATGTGTTTCTTGCTGCTTAGGGCGAGATTCTTGGTGGTCTCCAGATGAGTTATTGGTTGTTACGACTCTGTTTTCCTTCCTTCCTTCCTTCTTTTCTTCTTTCTTTCTTTCTTTCTTTCTTTCTTTCTTTCTTTCTTTCTTTCTTTCTTTCTTTCTTTCCTAAAGGTATAGTTTATTTTTATTTATGCATATGTATGTCTGCCACATGTGTGTATGGGGTACGTGGAGGCCAGATGAGGGTGTCAGATCCCCTGGAACTCTAGTTACAGGGGACTTTGAGCTGTCCTACTTGGGTGGTAGGTGTTTTGGAAGATCAGCAAGTGCTCTTAACCACTGAGCTATCTTTCCAGCCCTATAGTCTATTTTTTGCTTTTGTGTATTGATCAGTATGCCTGACTGTGGGCTTTCAAAAGCTACTTTGGGGTGTGGCTATGGAGCAGGGATGGCATGTGCCAGGGGGTGGCAAGTGTTGGGACAAGGATGCCTAAGAGGGCAGGTCAGGATCTGCCTCGGCTCTGCTGCCCTCACTCTGAACCTTCCTTCTGGACGCTTAGGGCGCTTACATTTCCAACGGTGCACACTGTCCAACACTTGCTTCAGATGCCACAAGAATGCTCTACGATACTGAAAGAGGTATTGCAAAAGTCTCAAGATCTTGAAGCAGAAATTTAAACTCTTATGCTTTCTTTCTTCAAGTGTCCTTTATTGTACTTGGAGGGAGAGTTGTGAAATTAAACACTAGTGAGATGTTCTAAACTCACCCGGAGGTGGTAAATGATTATCTTGGGAGAAGGCTCCTTTGTGCTAAAGATTCTGTAGGGGTTGATGCTGGGGAGGTGGCTGAGTTGGTAAAGTGCCTGCTACTAATCCTGAGGGTTTGAGTTAGATTTCCAGTCAGTGGAGAAATGGTGGCCATGGCGGCAGGCTTCTGTAACTCCAATGCCGAGAGAAGTGGGGAGGAGAGATGGACACAGGAGGGTCCCTGAGGCTTGCTGGTCAGTCAGTTTAGCCAAATCAGTGAGCTCTAGGTTCACTGAGTCCGTCTCAAAAACCAAAGCGGAGAACAGTTGAGGATGACCCCCGTCTTAGGGTTACTGTTGTTTCAATGAAACACCATGACCAAAGCAACCTGGGGAGAAAAGGGTTTGTTTGGTTTACACTCCCACATCACAGTTCATCATCAAAGGAAATCAGGACAGAAACTCAAACAGGGCAGGAACTTGGAGGTGGGAGCTGATGCAGAGGTAGGGGAAGGGTGCTGCTTACTGGCTTGCTCATCATGGCTTGCTCATTCTCCCTTCCTCTAGAGCCAGGACCATCAGCCCAGGGATGGCACCACCAATGAGCTGTGCCCTCCCCCATCAGTCACTAATTAAGAAAATGTCTTACAGCTGGATCTTACGGAGACGTTTTCTCCACTGAGGCTCCCTCCTTTCAGATGATAACTCTAGTTTCATAAACTATCCCAGCCCAGCACCTAACATAAACCTTTGGCTTCCATATGCATGTGCACAGGCATGCTCATGCAGCACCTCTCTCTACACACACACACACACACACACACACACACACGCACGCACGCACGCACGTGCGCACACACATCAATGAATAAAGTAAAGAAGAATTGTAATCTAGTCACTGCAGTTATATAGCAAATCACCCCAAATGCATGACTTAAAACCACAATAATTGCTATTACTTTTCCTTCCTTCCTTCCTCCTTTCCTTCCTTCCTCCATTCTTTCCTTTCTTCCTTCCTTTTTTTTTTTTGCCTTTCAGAGACAGGTTTTCTCTATGTAACAGCCCTGGCTGTCCTGGAACTCGCTTTGTAGACCAGGCTGGCCTCGAACTCATAGATATCTACCTGCCTCTGTCTCCTGAGTGCTGGGATTAAAGGCGTGCACCACTACAGCCAGGCTTACTTTTGTGTTTCTATGGGTTGGAGATTTAAAAGCCCATTTGCAGGACACTGGCATGAGTCTCTGGTGAGGATACTGAGTCTGGTGTTGCAGCAAAGGCTTCTGAGCATCCATGTCTAGTGTTTGACGAGGGATCTAGAAGCTGTTAGGGGCTGAACCACATGGGGCTTTTTGCCCACTCATTGAACCCCAGAATCTTCTTGTCTCTGCATCACCACTACATCTGCCACTACATGCTTTGGTTGGCTTTTGATAGAGAAGCGTGTGCCACTGCATGTTTTGGTTGGCTGCTGGAGATAAAAACTCAGGACCCAAAGCTTAAGTAGCAAGCGCTTTACTAACTGAGCCATTTTCCCAGCTCCATGACTTTTTTTTCTCCCATGTGTCTATGGAGTACACAGGTGCCTAGAACGACACAGAGTCTTCCTACATGGGGTGGGAAGAAGAGGGCAAGGACGAAAAACAGCTCAGAAGAATTCCTTTTGGGGCAGGCATCAGGAGGGGTAGGTGTTTGCTCGAGGAGAGGACCTCTGGTCTCGCGTGCTGGCATATTCTGAAAGGGACCAAAA
Organism: Ondatra zibethicus; assembly: GCA_004026605.1. Taxonomy (NCBI): domain Eukaryota; kingdom Metazoa; phylum Chordata; class Mammalia; order Rodentia; family Cricetidae; genus Ondatra; species Ondatra zibethicus. The sequence continues at coordinate 14,045 of PVIU01021619.1, forward strand.
GATTTTTCCTTTCCTCTATGTCCCCATTCTTCAGAAATAAAGGGGAGCAGCCCTGGGCCCTGGCCTGGCGGATGCTGCTGTGGGGAGGATGTGGCCGGGGGTTCCTGTGCCTCATGTTTGATTTGGTCCTTAGTGGTGGTCTCTTTCATGTAGCACATGCTGGAGGCTGAGAGCCAGAGTGTCTCTCCCGTGAGAGTCCTTTTAGGAGCGGAATTGTTCAGCAGACCGGAATGAAGAAATGGCCATGTGTGAGCCAGGTCCATCTTGCTCCAAAGGAAAGTGATGCGTACAAGTAACCAACCTTCTTTGTAGCTTCATTGTGCTTAGCTTCTCAGAGAATCAGTTCTTTGTTTAAAATACACTCAATGAACTATGCTTCCTGTGTGTGACGTCTTGGAGAGGAGAAAGGTAACTAAGACCCTATTGCTAACACATTGTATTTTTAAACCTAATGAACGAGGAACCCGAAGTAACAGAGAAGACACCCTATCTTAACTCCTGATGGGTGGCTCTCTGAGACTCAGGAACTTAAATTTGGGGTTAGATTAGAAACTAGAATTCAGCTTGTGCTGCCTGTCACTTATCCAAGCTAGTGAGCAGAGATAGGAATAGAGTCATAATTTATAAAAAACATTTATCTTATTTTATTTGTGTGTGTGTCCACATATGTGTGCATGTGTCTTCAGAAGTCAGAAGAAGGTATCAAATTCCTTGGAATTGACAGGCATTTTTGAGTCATTCGGAGTAGGCACTAGAGTCTGAGCTCCAGTCCTCAGGGCAGTAAGCCCCCTTAACTCCTGAGCCATCTCTCTAGCCTCAGAAACAGAATATTTAAAACTGTACTTTATTTTGAGAGTCACCAATCTGAGAAGACAGTAGACTGACCGTTTAAAAGGATCTGTCTTCCGTCCCTTCGCCGGTCCGCAGAGTGTATAGAGAGAAATTGGTAGTGGGAGAGACAAAAGCGGAGTTCTGAATTTGCCTGTGTGTGAGGCGTCACCCCCAACTCTGTCTGTCCTCACCTGTGGAGCAGTGGGTGGAAGCCATAGGAGGATACATTCAGAGCAGCTAGCATGCATACCTGATGTGGACAAAATAAACACAGAACTGACAAGTAAAATGAGTGTGTATGACTCACACCAATGTGTTTGCTATGCAAGCGAGCACCAGAGTTTGAGTCCCACGTCCCCCATAGAAGGGCAGCTGCCATGGTGTGCTCATTATCTCAGCGCTGCAGAGACTGAGACAGAGTTTTCTGGCCATCAGCCTGGCTGAACCAGCAAGTTTCAGGTCCTAGTAAGAGAATGTATCTCAAACAAACAAACAAACGAACAGGTAGATGACACCTGAGATTGACCTCTGGCTTTCACACACAGGTGCATGCACATATATGTACCTGCATGTATATGTCCTTGCACACACATTCATATTCACACAAGCTCTCACACATACACAAACACACACACTGAGGTTGTAGCAAGGACACCGAGTCATTAGGAACTTAGGAAGTATACACACTTAGAGCCCTGGATTATCAATGTCTTTCTCCAGACTCATCCAGAACCGAACCCAATAGTGGTCCAAACAGCCAAAGCAGAGTATCCCACACATGGTTTATTATCTCTGACTTCTTTAGGAATATAAAAAAAATCCATGAAGGATTTTGAATTCGATGAATCTTTGGCCTTATACTGAGTTCTGTCCTAGGTGATTGTCTTGCTTGACAAACTCACAGATTTGGGAACCACCCAGCATGTTACTAGAGTTCTTAGCTGCGCCATCTTACCTCAGTAGGCTGACTAAAGAGACAAGTGATAATGAAAACCAGAGAAGGAAGAGATGTATTACTGTGGTCACATTGGGAAGAGGAACAAATAGGCCCCTTCAACCCCAAACCCATCTGGGACTTGGTATGAGAGTTAGTTTGAGATAGAAGACAAGAGGTTGCATAGCTGAGCCATACCAGCCAAGTGTGGTCCTACCCATTGCTGACCCATCATTGACTGGGTTCCAGGTTCTCCTACAAGTTAGTCTGACAAGTTAGCAGAGCTGTGACATGTCTTGGGGACAAGCCCCTCCTCTGCCTGCATCGGGCTTCAGCCTCTCAGCCTTTCCCTTTTAGGCAGGCAGAGATCCAATTTGGGGGGGGCACCATTTCTTCTGTAGTCTAGTAGCCAAAGTGGGGATGGGCATAGCACTATTACTTACTAGTTTTCTGTTTGTTTGTTTGTTTTTGATTTTGGTTTTTCAAGACAGGGTTTCTCTGTAGCTTTGGAGCCTGTCCTGGAACTAGCTCTTGTAGACCAGGCTGGCCTCGAACTCACAGAGATCTGCCTGTCTCTGCCTCCTGAGTGAAGGGATTAAAGGCATGCGCCACTACCGCCCAGTTTACTTGCTAATTTTATGTCAACTTAATCCAAGCTAGAGTCACCAGAGAAGAGGGAGCCTCAATTGAGAAAATGCTTCCATAAGATCAGGCTTCAGGTAAGCCTTTAGAGCATTTTTTAAAATTAGTGACTGATGGTCCAGACCATTGTGGGTAGTGCTACACCTGGGCTGGTGGTCCTGGGTTCTATAAGAAAGCAGGCTGAGCAAGCCAGTAAGCAGCACCCCTCCATGGCCTCTGCATCAGTCTCCAGGTTTCTGCCCTTTCTGAGGTCCTGTTCTGTCTTCCTTTGATGGTGACCTGTGATGTGGAAGTGTCAGCTGAATAAACCCTTTCCTCCCTAGGTTGCTTTGGTCACGGTGTTTCATGGCAGCAATAGTAGCCTTAACTAAGGCAGTCTCTCTAGACTATCTTCATTCCTGCCAGGAGAGTTACAGGCAGGCTTTTAAATACTAGTCTTAACAATTTCTAAGCGACAGTAGCCAGTCTGATCCGCCTGAAGCCATACTCCATCCCAAGACTTCTCATGCAAGAATGGGATTCTGATCTTTGTTGGTTCAGTGTCCTGAGGTGAAATACAGCTGCCTGAGGTAGAAGCTTAGTCACTTAGAGTCATGACAATCCTGCGCACCTGATTCAGGACTCCCAGAGGAGTGTCTGACTAAGTCGAAGAAGACCTTGAGTCAAGCTAAGCCATCGGCTGTGCCCTGTGGAGTTGGAGGCATGCGTGGTGTGTTGGGGAAGTATTCTTACACAAGGCTTAGTTCACAATCATTCTCAGAGAAACCAAAGGAACTGTTAGCTGAACACATAGTCCTGGTGTGCCAGGCCTGGCCCAAAGACGCTACCACTTGGTGATTAGATCCCCTGTTATATGAAAGCCTGTTGGAAAACTTCTTGCTCTTTTCATCTCTTGTGAAGCTTGAAGTGTGATGTGGTGTGTGTATGCGCACGCACACACGTGCAGATGTGCATACTTGTGTACATGTAGAGGCAGGAAGTTGATGTCGGGTGCCTTCCTTGATCACTTTCCACCTTATTTTTGAGGCAGAGTCTCTCACAGAACCTGGAGTTTGCTGATTTGGGCTATGCTGTGTGGCTAGCAAGGCCCAGGGTCCTCTTGTTACCTCCTTGCCCTGTGTTGTTATATCAGGCACGTGTCGCACCACCCCTTCGCTGCTTTCTTACATAGGTGCTGGAGATGGAACATGGGTCCTCATGACTGCACGCCAGGCACTGCCTACTAAGCCATCTCTCCAGCCCCATGATAAGATCATTCTTGAGAGTACCAGTTGATAGCAGGGCAGAGATGAAAACCTTTTCTCTCCCGCCTCTCCTTTTTCCCTTCCTAGTAGAAAAACCCTAAAGAGGAGAATCACAATTACTCACTTGCTAACTCCCAGCATGAATCACTGTTAACATTTCAGTCATGTTCATAGAGAGCCTGCTTTTCCCTCCTGTGTACACTCTGAGATACTGTCTTGAAAACAGAGCACGGTGGATAGGCTGGGGTTTCTTTTGACAGTAGCCCACTTCAGCCTTGCCTCTGCCTGATTGAGATATCCTCTTTCCTGCATTTTGCATGTACCCTTCTTGCTCTTTATTAGATCATCCCCCGCCCCGTGTTTGTGTGTGTTCACATACGTGTGTATAGGTGTGTGGGGGGTGGATGTGGGTGGAGGTCAGAGGTCAACCTCCTATATTGTTCCTCAGGCTTCATCCATCTCCTTTGAGGCAGGATCTCTCACTGACCTAGAGCTCACCAATTAGGCTGGGCTGGCAGGCCAGTGAGCCCCAGGGATCCTCCTGTCTCCACCTCCCCAGGAGTGATTGAAAGTGTAATGTGTGCCAACTCACCTGCTTTTTGTGTGGACTCTGGGGATCTAACTTAAGCCCACATGTTGATACAGGTAACTTTACTTACTGTCTCTTCAGCTCCCTTACATCTTTTTGTATAAAGAGAGACCACTTTCTTTTAAAATAATTTTATATTTGCTTTTTGACAATTTCGTACATGCATATAACATATTCAGGTCATAGCCACATCATTCTTTTTTAATACTCCATCCGCTCCCTTTAGAATCTTTCTTCTTCACAAACATCCCTTCTTACTTTCAAGTCTATTTATTTATTTAAAATCCTCTGAGTTTAATTAGAGTTGATTGCATGAGCCTGGGTGAGGGGCTATTTACGGGAGCTATACTACTGAAGAAAATGACTCCCGCCTCAGCCCCAGCAGCCCTAAGTGACAATAACTCCTCAGCTAGGGAAGAAATCACTTCCTACCTAGTTTAAAACATCTATTGAAAAGAAAGAGAAATTATATCTGAGTTTTCTAGTGTGGAAATAGAACGCATACAAATGAACACACCTGTGAACATCACCTTTAAGGAGTGTCAGGTTTGTCACTTATTTCCGACTCTGACTTCATTAAAACTTGCTGTCCTAAAGTCATGTGTGGAGCCAGAGCCTCTAGGTAAACTAAAATGTCTCTTGAGAATGTGTTCAAGGCAGTGGAGGGATTGCTTAGTGGTTAGAGCATATCTACTCTTGCAGAGAACCCCTGCCCTGTTCAGATCCCAGTACCCTCACTAGACAGCTCCCAACCACCTGCAACTCCAATTTCAGGTGATCTGATACCTTCTTCTGACATTCTTGGGCATTTGTTGTCATGTGATGCATATAAATTCACACACACACATGCATGCAAATACACTTTTAAAAAGTGTGTCAGAGTTGATTTTATTGCAATTTGTTCAGTGATTAATGCATAAGTGAAAAAACGTCTCATTCTATAGAATTTAAAGAGGTTGTATATTGTGAATGGCTTACTTTTTTCAATTTGGCACAGGCAAGGGTCAGGTGGAAAGAGGGTACCACATGAGAAAATGCCTCCATTAGATTAGGAAATCTGCAGGGCATTTTCTTGGTTAATGGTTGATGGGGAAGGACCCTGTCTGCTGTGGATATCTCTCCAGGGCTGGTGATCCTGGGGTATATAGGAAAGCTGTCTGAGTGAGCTGTGAGGAGCAAACCAGTAATTAGCACTCCTCAATGGCCTCTGCTTCAGTTCTTGCTTCCAGATTCCTTCCTCAACTTCCCTGGATAATAGACTTTAAGCTGTAAGCTAAAATAAAGTTGCCTTCCCAAGTCGATTTTGGTGTTTTATCACAGCAATGGGAAGTAAAATAAGACAGGATTCCTGAGGTTTGGCTTTGTTGGAGTAAGTGTGGGTGATGCAGGATTCCCCTTTGTGTACTGTGAATACCATTAATGAATAAAGAAACTGAAGTGGCATGTTGATAGGGCAGAACTTAGGTAGGCAGGGGAAAACTAAACAGAATGCTGGGAGGAAGAAGGCAGAGTCCATGTAGCCTGCTGGATACAGATGCTGGAAACTTTGCCAAGGATGAGAACCTGTGGTTTGCTTCCACACTAATATTGTTTGATGGACCAAGACCCCCTGAAAGGTTGCCTTGAACACCCCTCAAAAAATTACTTTGTCCAATAAACAGCAGGAAGAAGCTTGGACAGAACTATGCCCACATTCCCAAATATTGTCTATAAATATTTCTTTACATTTTAAAGGGTATATGCTATAAAGATTTGCATTGGTATGGATCTTGGTTTATTGATGCAAATTTAAGGTCAATCTTGTTATATGTGTATTTCTGCTCTTGATTAGGTATTGTGATTGTGTAGTTCATTTAAAATGTAATGTATAATTAAGAAATATAGGTTAACAGATACTCATCTATAATAGTCAAGCTTGTAGTCATGTTTTGTTTTCTAGATATGTAGAGATATATTTCAGTTAGGTATCCTTCAAATCTTTCAGAGACCTTCAGAATATGGCATTTAAATGTTTTAAGAAATTAGGACTTTTTATGACAGTGAGACACATCTGCTCCTGGCAGCATCAATTACTTCAAGAGGAAGATGGGCATCCAAGAGGCTCCTTATGGCATTGGTTAGCCATTTGGGCAAGAAACTGCTCTTGCCTGGACTGCTTGATGAACTGGACATGCAGGACCCACAGAGAAATAACTGATGAACTTGCCTAAAGGTGAGACGATCCTTTGGGGTTCCTGCTTCTTGAAAGAGTCTGCTAGACATTCTGCAGGACACAGAAGAAAGTGACTGAAATTTCCTTTTTCATGGAAAAGTCTGCCAGATACTATGGGCCAGTAGGCTAAATATGGATGCCCCAAAGGTACAGAAGAACTTTGGGTGACTGTCCAGGCAGCAAGGTGTCTCTGTCAATTCTAGAGTTTTGGAAGTTGCTTACAATGTGTTTCCTGTTTACTTAGGTAATATTATATCCTTCTGAAGTGTTTGATGGAGTTGAAGAGTAGATGGTAATAGTTATAGTTTTCCTTAGTTATAATAGAGGATAAAGTAGTTATAAATGTTGTGGTTGTACTATGTTAAATTTAAAATCTTTTAAAAATTTAAACAGAAAAGGGGAGGTGATGTGGGATTCCCCTCTGTATGGTGTGATTACAATTAATGAATAAAGAAACTGCAGTGGTCTGTTGACAGGGCAGAACTTAGGTAGGCTAGGAAAACCAAAAAGAATGCTGGGAGGAAGAAGGCAGAGTCATAGAGAAGCCATGTAGCCCACCGGAGACAGATGCTGGGAACTTTGTCTGTAAGCCACTACCATGTGGCAATACACAGATTAATAGAAATGGGTTAAATTAATATGTAGGAGTTAGCCAATAAGAAGCTAGAGCTAATGGGCCAAACAGTGATTTAATTAATACAGTTTCTATGTGGTTATTTTTGGTTCTGGGCAACCAAGATGAACAAGCTCCCTCCTCCAACAAATTGGCATGCCAACGTGGGTAACTACATCCAACAAATGGCCTAGTTGGAGGAAGTGTGTCACTGTGGAGGTGGGCTTTGAGGCTTCATACATGCTCAAGTCACGCCCAGTGTCTCAGTTCATTTCCTGTTGCATGTGGATCAAAGATGTAGAACTCTCAGCTCCTTCTCCTGCACCATGTCTGTCTGCACTCTGCCTTGTCCTGCCATGAAGATAATGGACTAAAACTCTGAACTGTAAGCCAGTCCCAATTACATGTTTTCCTTTATAAGAGTTATCATGGTCATTGTGTCTCTTCCCAGCAACAGAACATTGACTAAGACATGGCTCTACCTCTAGAGTGTTGGGATTATAGTGTGTGCTCCACAACCTCTTTATACAGTGCTGGGGATGGAACCCGAGGCTTTGTGCATTCTGGGAAAGCACTGTACCCACTGAGCCCAGTCTCTCATCACAGAGTAATTAGCATTTCCTTAGTGGTAATGACTCAGAACATATTTTCTTGTGTTCATTTGCCATCTGTGTAGCCTCCTTAGCAAAGTGGCTTTTCAAATCTTTCCCCATTTGCAGAAATGGGTTGTTTACTTACAGTGTTGACAGTTTATAAAATATACTCTGAATACAACTTCTTTGTCAAGTATGTGATTAAAAAAAAACCTTAAGTTCCTAGTTGGCAGTTTGGATCATTCTCTCTGTAGCATCATTTGCAAAAATATCAGCCCAGTTTCCCAGGCATTTTTCTCCCATGAATTATGACATTAGTATCTTGTCTTTAGATCTCTTTGTGCAACTGTGTATCCTAAAAGGTTTTTCTTGTCTTTTTGCTTGGGATGTTGATAGTCTAATGCTTTATATTCAGTTCTGCAATTTATTCTGTGTTAGTTTTTATATGATGCATAAACACAAATATTGGCCCTCATATATGTGTCTTGGTTAGTTTTTAATTTTCTGTTTGATACAAAGTAGAGGCACCTGGGAAGGAAATCTCAACTGAAGATTTGTCCAGATCAAATTGGCCTGTGGTCATGTCTGTAGGGCATTTGTCTTGATTGATGACTGATGTATGAGAGCCCTTCCCACTCTGGACAGCAACGTCTCTGGGCAGGTGGCCCTGGGCTATAGGAAAAAGTTAGTATGAGTCAGTAGCTGTGTTCCTCCATGGTTTCTGCCCTAACGTCTCTCAGTTATGGCTTGTGGCTTAAAGTACAAGCTGAAACCCTTTCCCTCACAAAGTTACTTTCAATTTGGTTAGTATGTTTGTATCAGAACAACAGAAAATGAGACTAGGACTCTCTCTCTCTCTCTCTCTCTCTCTCTCTGTGTGTGTGTGTGTGTGTGTGTGTGTGTTCACACGTGCCACAGTGCACATGTCAAGGTCAGAGCACCAACTTCAGTGCCAGCTCTCGTCTTCCACCTTATTGAGAAAAGGGTCCTTTGCTGTTTGTGCTGTGTGCTCTATTATTGTAGCCGTCCCATGAGCTTCTGGGGGATTCTCCTGTGCCCACCTCCCATCTCCTTGTAGGAGCACTATGATTACAGGTGCACACTGCTGTGCCCAGCCTTACCTGAGTCCCTGAGATTCAGTCTTAGGTCCTCACTTTATACACCGAGCCATCACTACAGCTCAAGTGGATTTTTGGCATATGCACATTTAATTGTTTGTCATTTGTCAAAGAGGACACCTTTTCGTTTTCATTTGCTTTTGTGCCTTCATAAGAAGTCATGGCCATAGTTATGTGGGTTCACTGAGACAGCTGTCTAACCCTTTGCTGACCCTACACTGTGCTAATTATAACACATTCATAGTAAACCTTCACACTGGAGAGCATATTGCTTTTATGTGTTCTTTTTCAGAATTGTTTTTCTCTAGAACCCTCCATGTGATTTTTAAAATATTTATTTATGTGGGGGGCACTGAGTATGTGAGCATGTACAAACCACAGTGCCTATGTGGAGGTCAGAAGATAACTTGTAGGAGTCAGTTCTCTCCTTCCACCGTTTGTGTGGCAAGGATTGAACTCAGGCCATCCGGATTAGTGGCCCTTACCCACTGAACTCTCTGGCTAGAATCATCTGAATTTTAGAACCAGTTTGTCTGTATCTAGAAATTTACTAATAGTATTTGAATGGAGTTAAATCTACAGATGTATTTGGGGAGACTTGCAACTTTGCTCTGGCTAGATTTTCAGTCCGTAGTGTTTGTTTTTTTTGGTTTTGTTTTGTATTTTTTCAAAATAAGGTTTCTCTGTAGCTTTGGAGCCTATCCTGGAACTAGCTCTTGTAGATCAGGCTGGCCTCAAACTCACAGAAATCTGCCTGCTTCTGCCTTCCAAGTGCTGGGATTAAAGGTGTGTGTCACCACCGTCCGGCTGTCTCTCCATTTTTAAACGTTGACCTCACCTTCTCCAATAGGCACATTGAAGTCTCTAACACACTCACCCCTAACTTTGGGATCATGGTGATGCCGATCGTATGGAGAAGATGCCTCACTGTTCCTCCCTTTACGGCTGCAGGCTTGCATCCTCTTCCCAGTTATCTTCTGTAGCTCCCATGACATGTGTTCCTTCCCCTGCCTTACCTGGCCTCTTGTCTTATCCTGGCTCCTGCGGTCATCTGTGAGGTGACACTGGACACTTTTCTTTCTCTGCCTTCTGTCCCATTCTAGCCATTTAGTAGTCATTTTTCTAAATCCCTCTTTCCACTCCTGTGTGGCCTTCACACATCTTTTTTCTTTTTCTATTTTTTCCCCAGTGAAGAAAGACTTTTCTTAAAGACACACACAGGAAAAAGACCCTCTGAAAAGCAGAGGGGGAGTTGGGAGCCGAAGTCTACTCTCTCCTTGGGCACTGGGCTCTTAGAGTCTTTGAAGGGTCTTCCTTCCAATTTGGGGTTGGTCATTTTGAAGAAAGACAGGGTGACTGGTTGGCCCATTACTGTTGTGTGATATGTCCTGAACTGGCCTAGGACTTGTTGAGCCAGCCATTAGCAGGCAGCCTGCTGGTGTGAGACAAGAGGCTACATTGTTTCATCTGCCAGGCTTTTGTCTCCAGTCAGGAAGGTAAGGAAGAAGCCAGCCACTTTGGAAGTTTGCCCAGGGCCCAGACCCCTGCCTAGGCCATGTCTGTATCTGTGGTCCTGCAGCAGTCAGGGTCTAGGGTGGTGTCCATGGCTTCTGTTACCACTGAGGGCTCCGCAGATGCCCAGGATCTGGTCAGTCACCTGGGACCGTGTTGGCGTCCTAGGGCCATGCTGCTACCAGGGCCATACTGATCTGGGTGGCCTGTGCTATCGTGAGGGCCATGGTGACGTCCGGGTCTGAGCTGCTGCTGAGGGCCGTGTCTGGGTCCATGGTCCTGCTGCATCTGGGGTCTGTGGTGATGTCTATGGCCAGTATTAGCACAAGAGGTCAGAGGAACCATATGTGTGGAAATCAGAGGGCTGCACCGAGCCAGCCCCACCACCCTTCACTGCCTGGCCCCTTGCTAGATACTATAGCAGGAGAGCTGGCCCTGCCCCTCAGAGGAGAGCTGCCCCACCATACTCAGGAAAGACAGCCCCACCCCTCACCATGGGCATGCAACTCACCAGCGCAGCGTATTAGAGCTGACCCTAGTGTAAGGACATGGGTGAGCTAGCTTAGAGGGCCTGAGGACGGGAGAGCTGGCCCCACCCCTTGCTGCAGGCTGAATTGGGCGAGCTGGCCCAGGCAGCGCTGGAGAGCTCGCCTGGGTAGTGACTATGAGGGAAAGCCAGCAGACTGACCAACCCAGCTACCAGCCAGGCCCAGAACCAGGGCTATGAGCTGGCCCACCCCAACATCCACTGCATCTATAAACCGCTGGAGCATGTGAAAGGGATAAACCTACAGATCTAAAACTGCAGTATCTCCATGACACAGGACAACAACGGGACATCCAAGAGGAGCCCCAGTGGGAGCCCATTATCAAGAGTGTAGCAGAAGCCAGAGGTCTTGAGCCAGACCAAGGACTCATAGCAATGAACACTTACAAGTAAAGGGGTTAAAGGGTGAACTGCGTGACTCAGTGAGCCACACTACAGCTTCCACGATGAGATTCTTCTCCCTTTTTTTTTTCTTGTTCAGCTTCTTTGATTCTGTTTTTTCTTTTAAATTTTGTTTTGTTTGGGGGTGGGGCAGGTTACTTGGGCAGAAGGCAGATGTTAGGGGGCGGGGAGATAAATGGGATTGGGAATTAATAAAAGTTACATAAAATAAAAAAAAGTACGTCTCTGACATAAAAAGGGGAGACTTGAAAGTGCAGCTAAGAAAATAATTCCTCAGATGTCTTAATGCCACAGCACGCAGCCTGACATTAGTTTTACCGGAGGTGGCATCTGCCCCGGGGAGCGGCTTGTTTGGCAGGCTTGTCTCCACCGTGCGCCAGGCCTGGATACATGTGAGCCTTATTTAGCCCTTTCCCTGCTTTTTTGTTTTTGAACTCTAAATTTTTTGTACATTCGAATTATTTGGTATGTTCATACATGTGTACAATGTGTTTAGAGTACACCCAGCTCTACTCCATCCTTCCCCTTCTCCCATGCTCCCTTCCCCTTTCCTCTCCTAACTTTATGTCATAATTTCAGAGAGAAGATTCATTATATAACAGAGCTTTGCAAACTCAACAATTCTCTTCTTTCAAGTCAAGATGCTTCCCTTTTTCAACTAGAGGAAAGATTTTACATCTTCCCATTGGCATATCTAAGTGGCCGGTGCCCCCATGTTTGCATTTTGGAGCCATGATTAAGTATAATCCCTAGTCCAACACTGCATTGGTTTGGTTCCCAAGAGGGCTACTGAGTGACTCTCAGGTAGGTAGCACACACAGCCTGGCTATTCCATGGAAAGGGTGTTCCTGGTGGGGGATAACGTGGCCATGAATTGTCAATGCTCACAATGAAGAGTGAGACCGTGTCCTGCCTCTCTGAGCAGCACTCTAAAACTTAGGCAATGTCGACTTTTGAAGTTTTCCATTTAATGTTACTGAAATGTGGCTGGTTGTAGAAATTCAAACAGGAGACAGAGGAGACTTCCGTCAGGGCACTGTGTTCTGCAGCTGGACCTGTGCTGGGCTTCCTGCATTGTCTCTTTTTATGTGGGATTATTGCCTTTTCCTCCTGTCCTCCTGCTGAAGACTTACCTGGCATGTGGATAGACAGGAGCCATTTGTCCTCAGTGAAGGGATTCCTTAGGATTTCTGTGTTGTTCACTGTGTCTTCTGGTCTTTTGAAGGACAGTAACGGTTGCCATGCCAATGACCTTAGATTTCATGTCTGAGATACTGTTTGAATAGTGAATAAGAGCACTTTAAAAGAAATATTTGAGGATGACTTAGTTTTATTTCTGTTGCTATGATGGACACCCTGACAAAAATCAAAATTAGGAAGAAAGGAATAATTTGTCTTATGATTCCAGTTCATCACTGAAGGGACTTTGGCAGGACCTTGGGCAGGACTTCAAGCAATAACTTGAAGGCAGGTAGGCCTGCTTGCTAGTCCATGTAGCATTACCTATGACCAAAGAACTCACTTTGCAGTCAAAGAAGTGTGACAGGAACCATGGAGGTGCTACTACCTGACTGGCAGGCAGGCTGATGTCCAGCAAGCTTTCTTATATAGTTCAGGATGATCTGCCTGGGGAATAGTGCCATTATAAATGGTCTTGGCCCTCCTACACTAATTACCAATTAAGATAGTCCCCCAAAGACATGCCTGCAGGCTAGTCTGATCTAGATAAGTCAACTGAGATTTTCTTCCAGGCTCATTCTTGGTTGTAGCAAATGAACAGGTAAAACTAGCTAGGACAGAGAGTGTGGTGAGGAAAAGGGGTGGAGCTTAGAAATCCGTAGAGCCAAGGGACAGAAGAACTGTGCAATGAGCATTGGATACAAGTTTCTGTCACCAGGGAAGTGGGTAGCATCCTTACCGCTCACATTAACACGGGAAGCTGAGAATCTAATCAGAGAGTATGTCTGTGATATATTCAAGGATGATCTTGAACCCCTGACCCTTCTGCCTCTACCCCTCAAATGCTAGACTTACAGGCATGTGCCACCGTGCCCTGTTTATATTATGCTGGGGGAATAGAACCCAGGGCTTAAGCATGCTCTACCAACTGAGGCCTGCAGATGGCTTTTGATAACTTTTTTGTTTATGTGTTCCTCTAGCTTGTATATTGTTTCCAACAAGAACTTCATGGTTTTCCGTCTCGCTCTTTGCTGCTCCATACCATCCTCATTAACTGCAGGGAAATGTTAAGCATGTGAAGCCACTTGACACACTTGAGAGTGTTTGACTGGGAAACAAGGGGCCTGAGGAAGGGACCTGGGGACAGGGATAACCTTCAAAAGTGCTCCCTCCAACTAGGTATCCCCTCAAAACTTTCCAGAATGTTCTAAATCAGCTTGGGACCAACCAAGTATTCAACACATGAACCTGTTCATAACAGAACACATTATTTTTCTGTTTTGTTTCCTTCTTCTTTTCTTTCCCTCCCTCCCCTTCCCCTCCTTCCTCCCCTCCCTTCCTCCAGTCTTTCTCTTTTTCTCTTTACTTCCTTACCTTCCTCCCTCCCTCATGTCTGTCTTTCTTTTTTTCTATCTCTTTCTTTCTCTTCCCTTCTCTTTCCCTCCCTCCCTCTGTCCCTCCATCCCTCCGTCCCTCCCTCCCTCCCTCCCTCCCTCCCTCCCTCCTTCCTTCCTTCCTTCCTTCCTTCCTTCCTTCCTGTCTGTCTGTCTGTCTGTCTGTCTGTCTGTCTTTTCTCTCTCTCTTTCTTTCTTTCTTCCTCCTTATTTTTGTTGTATGTGAGTGTGGCGACTGTTGGGTACACATGCCCTTTGTGGAGGAGGACATTGATTATCCCGCTCTATCTCTATCCACCTTATTCTCTTGAGACAAGATCTCTCACTGAACCAGGAGCTGGGCTGGTAGCCATCAAGCTCCCTCTGGAGTCCACCTATCCCCCCATCCCCAGCACTGAGGTTACAGGACTCGCACACAGTAATGCCTGACATTTTATGGGGGTGCTGGGAAGCCAAACTCAGATCTTCATGTGTGTACAGTTAGCACGCTGGAGCCATCTCCCCAACCCAACTTATTCTTTTCTAAGATGTTCTCGAGATTTCATTAATTGTCTATTTCATTAATGGAGAATAACACATGTTTATGAAGTCTTTAAATGTATGTAATTTAATATCATGTCTATCTTTCTGGATATGTGATTTTCCTTAGCATTAGGGCCTTTAAAGGAGCTTTCAGAGAGGGTGGCTGGGAGAAATGGGGAGTGTGAAGTGGGTCCACAGAACCATCCACTCATGATTCTTAGCCTTCTTCTTTTGTAAAGGTGAGCTTTAGGAAACTGCCCACAATGAAAGAAAACAGTTTATAGAGAACCCCCACCTAGGAATGGACTCAGAATCACATTTTAAGATCTTACCAGGAAGTTGGCATCGCTTCGGTGATTGGCAGAGAAATAAAAATTCCTAAAATATCTCAGAAGAGTCAAAAAATGTCTGCTAATGAGAAACCTGCAAAGACCTGACATTCCCGCTGATCTACAGCACAGTTCATTGGCTACAAGCAAGCTAGGCTCTCTGATTCCCTGATTGGAATTTCTCAAGTATGTCATCTTCCCTTCCCTTTCTTCTTCTCATTCCTGTTTCTCTGCTTTTTCCTCTTCTTAATCCTCTGCCTCTCTCTGAGATACATTGTCTTTGTATCCCAGGTTGACTTTAAACTTGCCATGCCAGCTGAGGGTCACCTTGAACTTCTGATCTTCCTGCCTTCACCTCTTGAGTCCTGGGATCATGGCTCTGCATTCAGTCCTAGGAATTGAACGCAGGGTTTTGTACATTTGAGGCAAGCACTCTAGTAAATGAGCCACATCTCCTGGCCCTGCAATGTTCCCTTCTGCGGTCTAGAAGTGATGAGGTGACCCCCAAACTGCTTGTGGCGGAACACCTAACTAGGTCAGCTTGGTCAAATGGGAGTTTGCTCTCCTTCTGTGACTCTAGAGGACTTTACTCTACAGTCCTGTCAGTGACCAGGCTCTCTGACTTTGACCTTTTCATCCCAGGAGCACGGAGATTTCATTTTCACGCGTGGAGATCTTTGCTTCAGCATCCTGGGAAAGGGAGATGATTGAGCAAAAATGCCAGAGTGAAATCAGGTGGTCTCTCTCTCTCTCTCTCCTGTGTGTGTGTGTGTGTGTGTGTGTGTGTGTGTGTGTGTAGGCTACAGGTGAATTTTGGGTGTTGTCTACTTCTTTCTGAACCCAGAACTCACCAATTTGGCCAGTGAGTTCTAAGAATCTTCCTGTCTCTGTCTCCTCAGCAACAGGATTACTAGTGCATGCCACGAGGTCCAGCATTTTATTTAGGTTCTAGGGCCTGGATTTAGGTCTTTGTGTTTTCTCAGCAGGCACTTTATTGTCCGAGCCATCTTTCCAGCCAGTGCCCACACTTTATCATTGTTTATTTACTAGCCAGGAAGTTAGCAAGCTACACTCTGATTCTTTGCTGCAGCCTGTGAGAATCAGAACTGCAGTGTCCCCCGGACCTGTCTCTCGTCCGCCCTAGCACATGCTCTGGCAGATATCTCTAGGGCTTTCTTCTTCCTTTCCATGACAAGGGAATTCATAAAGCCCTGGAGAGGGCCTGGTGCTGCCCGAATGTACCGGTTCTCGGCTTTCATTGGACTGGCTTGCTGATTTTCTTTTATAAGCCAGTGTTCTTTTGAGTGTTTGACACTTGGCCGAGTGGCTGTCAAAATGTTTTCTTCCCATCATTAGTCTAGTCTGTTTTAGCCAGGGTTGCCTGCGTTTGTGGTAGGTTTTGTTTGATCTCCCAAATCACTGATTAACAGCGAACCCCTCCCCCTCTTCCCTTCAGAACACAGAGAACTAAGTCAGTTTCAAAGAACCTTCTAGACATTTCTCAGTGCTGAAGAGGACAGGCGCCTGTTTCCCAGGCTGGAGGTGGTGTGCCTTCTGATAGAGCGTTGCCATGGCAGCGGGGGGTGGGGGTGGGGGGAAGGCTAGCTTAGCCTAGCAGAGGACCTGGTTTGTCAGGCCCCAGTGCAGCCCTTTGGAAATATCTTATTTCTTGCCATGCTTGTGGGATGGGCTCTTGGAGCACAGTGAGTGCCCACACACAGCTGGCTTTGCTAGGTGTGCCAGGGTCTGTGCTATTTGCTCAGCTTTCTTTTCCTTGCCAGTTTCATTAGCTTGCCCCACCCTCCTGCTTCTCTGTCCTCCGCACAGTGCTGTGGAGATGAGGGGCTTGCTAGAGGACACCCAGATACCCGAAGACATCACTGATTCAATGATGCTGGAAATAACAGGATCGCTGTCTGTTTAGAGTTGTCTCCCTTTTCAGTTTGAAAATGAACTATGACCTTGAAATGGTCTAGTCATATGGAGACGGTGTCAGAACAGGCTGCCTCTATCCCTTAGGTGCTATAGCATTGCAGAAATTTAGCATGGTTGTATCATGTGACCTGAATGGTTATCCCCAAAGGTGTATAGTTATTTCCACTTGGGAGAAAAATGAGGGTCAGGGAGGTTACATAGCTCACTAAGATCACACAGTGCTGTGGTTTGGATGTGAAATGTCCCCCATGGGTTTGTGTGTTGTGTCGGGGTTTCCACAAGTGTCAGAGTGGATAAGGAAACAGTCTGCACGAGGTGAAAAAGGAAACTCGGGAGCTAAGTGCTTGGTGACCTTTATTTTATAGCTAGGGTCCACTAATGAGTGAGTACATACCATAATCATCTTTCTGGGTTTGGGTTACCTCACTCAGGATAGCGTTTTCTATTTCCATCCATTTGCATGCAAACTTCAAGATGTCCTTGTTTTTTACCGCTGAGTAGTATTCTAATGAGTATATAATCCACACTTT
>PVIU01021620.1:0-12216 GCA_004026605.1 Ondatra zibethicus
TTCTTCTTCTTGGTAGATGTCCTTATATTTCCTGCAGTTAAAAGAGCTTACTGAAACTATGCAAACCCAAGTATGGGGATTTGTGACTGTTGTAATAGGCTGCTTGTTGGTTCCTGGCTTCCTGGCTAGCTTACACCCAAAACAACCACACAGAAACTGTATTAATCACTGCTTGGTTCATTACCTCTAGCTTCTTATTGGCTAACTCTTACATCTTAATTGAACCCATTTCTTTTAGTCTGCGTATCAGCCACGTGGTCGTGGCTTACAGGCTAAAGTTTTGGCATGTCTGACTCTGGCGCCAGCTCCATGATGTCTCCCTGACTCTGCACTTCTTTTTCCCATGATACAGGCCAAGTGAGGTTTTTTTTTTTATTCATTAACCAATAAAATTAACACATAGAAAGACCATGTGACTGTGAAGTGCTGCAGACAGTGGTAACAGATTAAACAATGCAAGCAAGCACTCTGTGAAATCAGCCAGGTGCATTAGAAAGAGGCAGGTTGGAGTTCCCACAGGTTACAGGGAACCAAGCAAAGGGTTGACCTTGAGTAAAGGAAAGGCCCACTTAAGGAAGTTTGCAAGAACAAAAGCACACACAGAACAAGAGTCAACAACTGATGGGAAGGCAGAAATCCCCTCAGTTTGCTACAGAGATGTTCCTACACAGTAAGACATGGCATATGTGAACCTGAGGAGCAGAAAGAGCAATTAAATGTGCATTATAATCAGTTGGGAAACATCTCTGAAAGACAGAGGGGACACACTTTATGCAAAATAAATAGAAATGTTGGGCGATTCTCTAACTCATTGGTCTGAAAAGGGAAAGAGCTAGAGTTGAAGGAGTGGACCTTAGTACAAAAACATGACTCCTCAGTGATAATTTTTCTGTGTCTCAGATTGAAAGAAAAGGAAAAGAAAGCCTGAAAATCATTCTAAGATTGTCATCATAAAAAAACTGGAGGTTGACCAGAGAAACATAAGAAAAGCAAGCCATAGAGTGATGATGCTTTCTCTCTTTTTTAATTTTATATTTTTAGTTCATTTTACATACTAACCACAGTTCCCCCTGCCTCCCCTTCTCTGCCCCCCCCCAAGATTCCCCCCATCTTCCTCCCATCCAACTCCCTATCCACTCCCCAGAAAGGGTAAGGCCTCTTATGGGAAGTGTTAGGAATTTTTCCTAACATGAGCTCTCTGCCAATGCAAAAATCCCAATCAAGCCAAATCACAACAAGCCAAATTAAAAAATATCCAGGTTTAATGGGATTCCTGCACTCTCAGGTGGTCCCAAATAGGAACTGGGAGGCCGCTAACAAGACCACCAGGGTGAAGGAAAAGAGACCATGAGAAGACTTTCCAGGGAAGCAGTTTAAATAGATTGAGGGTGTGGTCAAGATTTTGGCGGGCTCGTTTTGACCCTCCACTGGAGAGGGGTCAAGACTTGGCAGGCACAGGGACAGGGCCTCCAAAGATAGAGGCCAGAGACCAGGGCTTACATTCCAGACTATTTGTATAAGGGGTAACAGGAAACTGAGGTGATATTTTGACTAATATTTAGGCTGTCATAGACTCAAGTCTGGCTACTTCCTGCTGGCATAGGGTGACATGGGGAAGGGGAGAGCTATGTGTTGGTGGGTCCATGCTCAGCCAGAGGTGTGGCTGGAAAGGCATCCCATGTACTGTCATCCCAGAGATGCCAGGCGTCTGTTCCTTGGGGGAGGTGAGAAGGCAGGTGTCTGAGTTCAATGGAGAGCTTGGTTAGTTGTTGTTTGATGAATCCCTTGGCCCTCTCCACCTTTCTCCCATGGATTGTGGATAGTAGCGGGTGTGGAATTTCCAGGAGATGTTGAGAGCTTCTGACACAAGCTCCATGACCCTGGCAGTGAAGGCTGGCCCATTGTCTGTCTGGATGGTTTGTGGGACACCACACTGAGGAATGATGTGGTCCAGGAGTACCTGAGCCACATCTGCTGTTTCCCTGGAGGCTGGAAATGCTTCTATCCATCCTCTAAAAGTGCCCACAAGTGTTAAGAGATAACAGAGTTTTTTTTTTTTTATGAGTAGGCATATGAGTGAAATCAACCTGCCAATCTTCATCTGGTTGGTGTACATGAAGCTGGTATAGAGACTGACATATGTGGAGAGCCCCTTGTGGGTTGGCCTGGGCACAGGTCTGGCAGGAGGAGAGAACCTGTAAAATAGAATCTTGGAGATGGGTGGGCTCAAAAAGGGGCTCCATGAAATGGAACGAAGCTTTGGGGAAGCGGCTAAGGATTTCTCAACCCAGTAAAGGTGCTGAGCAAGCAGGTATCACTGAGAAAGGATGAGAGAAAAATTGTCCTGCAAGAATGCAGGGCAGTGGCAAAGTTTTAAGTGGGGAGGAACAGGTCCTGTCTACCCCCATAACTGAAATTGGTGAGGGGAATGTAAGCCCCAAGTGAGATGTTAGAACAGAATAGGTAGCTCCCGTGTTCCAAAATAAAAGTAATGGAATTACCCGCTAGCTGCAGCTTTATCCTAGGCTCAGATAGTGTTATGGGGTATACCAAGTCTGGGCAGCATCAATCCTGTGCAAGGCTGAGAAGTTCGAAGGCTGGCACAGTTTCACTTGCTGATGTTGGTAAGGCTGAACCTCCTCCGTGGCATGGAATAGAGAACAAGCCCACACAGGGGCGTTGTGATTTCCAGTATCCAGATTGCCGGCAGATAGGGCATAACCTCGGAATAGGCATAGTGCAATATTGTGCCACATGACCATTTAGGCCACACTTGAAATAGCTTGCCTGTGAGGGTGACTTAGGCTGGGCTCTATTAGGGTAGAGCCTTGTGGTTGACTTCTTTTGTCTCCCTTCCTGTGACCTCAGGGCAGCTGCTAAAGCCTGGGCCTGTAGGATAGCTGCCTGTTGTAGCCTTGTCTGTCGAGAAGACTCAGCTGTTTCTTCTTGGGCATTAAAAACTTTAAAGGCTATTTTCACCAATTCTTGGATGGGGTTTGGGGACCTTCCTCAGCCTTTCTTAACTTTTTCCTAATATCTGGTGTTGACTGAGAAATAAAATGGGTAGCCAAGACCGTGGCTCCCGCTGGGAAAGCTGGATCTAGCCTGGTATTTTGGACCATGGTCTCTTGTAACTGTAAAAAAAATGGCTGGATTTTCATCTGCTAGCTGTGCAATCTCTTGGAGTTTGTCAAAATTAACTACTTTTTCTGAGACCATTTCTGTACCTGAAGAAGACAACGGACCATGATGTCCTGCCTCTGTTGGCTGCGTTGGCCAGGTTGGTAGTCCCAGTGTGGTTCTGTGGCCAGCACAACCACTTCTCCCATAGGGACTGTATTGTCTACCAAATGAATCTGTTCTGCATATTGCCTAGCTGCTACCTGAATTCTATTTTGTTCCTCAGGAGTGAGAGTAGAAGACATAATAGTCATGCCAGGTATGATCGTAGGTCTGGGACAAATAACGAAACTCTCTGATAAAAGCAGAAGCATTAGTAGAAAAGGAACCTAGCTGCTTTTCTATCTGAGAGAGATCTGGAAGAGAAAAGGAAACATGAACTTTCATAATGCCATAGACTCCTGCCACCTCCAGGAGAGGACAGAGAAGGGCAGAGCTATGGTGGGATGTGGTATGGGAGGAGACTGGGGAGGATTGGGAGGGGCTAGCCCACTGTGCAGAGGGGGTCCAAAGGTGGGGAAATGAGGTAGGAGGGGAAGGGGAAGATGGGTAAGGTGGAAGCTGACCTTGAACCTCCAGATTGGGAAGGGAGGGGGTAGACAGGGAAGGAGAGGAATGTGGAGAATGTTGCTCCACAGGAGGGGGTTGGGTAGTGTGGGCTTGAGGGAGTGGGGAAGGGGCCAGTGCCTCTGGCTGAATGGTCCAGCTGGAATTGTTGGGGTCCCAATTCCCAGAAGACCAGGAATTTGGACGTGTTGCAGCCTTAGCGACCAAGACTGGTGTTGTGAGACACTGGCTACTAAGGGAAGGGTGAAAGTGCAGAGCCCCCAAACCATGGACATATGTAAACTCTGCCCATTTGTCTTTGCGGTGGCAAAAATTTTCAAGGTCCTGGAGGACGGTAAGATCAAGACTTCCTTCTGGTGGCCAACGGGTTTCATTGTCAAGATCATATTGAGGCCAAATCTTAGTGCAAAGGGAAATTAGCCATTTGGGACAGGTTGTATTGGGCAGGCCCAACTTATAAAGATTTTGTAAGAGGCATCCCAGGGGTGACAGCGAATCTGGCTTAGAACTACAAGTGCCCATTTTAAAGTCTATGCCCAACCGCGTGGCCTAAGTCTATTACAGCACGTCTGCTAAAATAGCTCTTAGGCCTAACGGGGTGGTGGAAATTGAATGCTAGGCGTCCCTAAAGCAAACAAAGACCACCTCAGCTAGGCCCGGTCTTGTCAGTTTAGCTGCTGCTGAGATCAAACTCTTGGCATGAGCTTGCGGCTTCAACGAGTAACAAAAGTAACTACGAATGGGTCCCCCCAAAACCCTATAGCATAGACAAGAAAAAGGGACTCACCAAGATGCAGCCGCTGTAGCCCAGTAGCTGGTTTTAGCATGGCGTGGAGAGCTCATATTGTGGACTAGGTAGGCCGCCCTACCTGGTGGGACCTCCAAGATGTTAGGAATTTTTCCTAATGTGAGCTCTCTGCCAATGCAAAAATCCCAATCAAGCCAAATCACAACAAGCCAAATTAAAAAATATCCAGGTTTAATGGGATTCCTGCATTCACAGGTGGCCCCAAGGGGAAACTGGGAGGCTGCTAACAAGACCACCAAGAGGAAGGAAAAGAGACCATGAGGAGACTTTCCAGGGAAGCAGTTTAAATAGACAGAGGGCGTGGTCAAGATTTTGGCGGGCTTGTCTTGACCTTCCAGGGAGGGGTCAAGATTTGGCAGGTACAGGGACGGGGCCTCCAAAGATGGAGCCCAGAGACTGGGTCTTACAGGGGAGTCAACAAAGCCTGGGACATCAAGCTGAGGCAGGCTCAAATTCCTCCCTGTTGCACCAAGGCTGAACAAGGCATCCCACCAAAGAGAATGGGCCTGAAAGAGTCAGCTCATGCACCAGGGATAGATCCTGGTCAAACTGTCAGGAGCCCCACAAACAGGCCAAGCCATTCAACTATAACCAACATGCAGAGGGCCTAGTTTGGTCCCATGCAGTCTCCCCAGCTTTCGGTCCAGAGTCCATGAGGTCCCATGTGCTAGGGTCAGCTGTCTCTGTGGGTTTTCCTGTCATGATCTTGACCTGCCCTTGCTTATGTAATCCCTCCTTCCTCTTTTTCACTGGCCTCTGGAGCTAGGCCCAGTGCTTGACTGTGGATTTTGGTATGATACTGATTTCATCGTATACTTAGAAGACAAGAATTAACAAACCTCTCTTAGAAAGTCAAACCTTAAAAGAAATTCCCGGAATGATATGCTGTTAACTGAGATAATGAATAGCTGGAAATAAAACAATAACAATATTCATTTCTGCTTATACCCACTGGCATTAAGAACTATTTAAATATTTTTACCTTGGAAACATTCTCCACAGACTCAATTAAAATTTGTCAGTACACTTTTCGATAGCATCTGAGGGAGATGCTTTGCAGATCTCCATGGAAGCAGCCCTAGGAAACACGCTTGTTTCTAGGGACCACAAATGTCTTAGTAAGGAAAGAACTACAATAGTGAACTTTACTTTCTGAGTTTCTTTCTGTGTGTGTGTGTGTGTGTGTGTGTGTGTGTGTTTGTGTGTGTATGTATGTGTTATATACACACACATATATCAATATGTGGTACATATCTATATTATGTATATATAGTGTATGTGACATACTCTCCAACCAGGGATTTTGCCATTGTATGATAATTAAAATAAAACTAACTGGAAAGATTTTATTGTAATAAAAGGAGATCAGTAGAAGTATGATTTCTTTGCTTTGAAATATTATAACTCTAAAATTAACATTGATTATAAACATAGGTGACAAATTGGTAATTCAAGTATATGGTAGCACTTTGTTGTTTAATATAGGATAGGATGAGCCATGTTGGAAGCTCTAGGAAACCCTTAGGGAAACCACTTACTGTGAACTAAGAGAAGTTTTTTTTTTTAAGATTTTATTTATTTATTATGTATACAACATTCTGCCTCCATGTATGCCCGCATGCCAGAAGAGGACGCCAGATCTCATTACAGATGGTTGTGAGCCACCATGTGGTAGCTGGGAATTGAACTCAGGACCTCTGGAAGAGTAGCCAGTGCTCTTAACCACTGAGCCATCTCTCCAGTCCCGAGAAGGTTTTATTGAAGCTGATATTCTGCTTATTTTATAAAATTTAGAACTGGATATTATGTAATAATTGGTACAACACACTGTGTCAGGATATTTGAAATATTTTGCATTAACTGGCCCAATTGTATGCACAATGTATGTTTATATAAATATGCAGCTATAGATAGCATATGGTTAAATAATATACTCATACATATATAATGCAATCATCATTTATTATATCATAAATATAATTTCATATAAATTATATTGTTATATTTGACATGTACTTAGCTTTCCATATACCTATATACACAGATGATTATGAATGAACAACACTGAAACCTCTACTCTTGATGAAATGTTGTCCTTTGGTCATGACATTGCTGTTGTACACATGAACTGAGAGCAGCAGTAGTTGCCTATGCAAGATCAAGTCACTTAAAATTTCCAACATGGAGGAACACCTAAGGCCGGTTCCTAGCCAAGGAGCTAGGAGATGTTGATAGCCACTGCCCTGGGATCCAGGGCGGAGGAAGGGGGCTCCTTTAAGGAAAGTGGCCACTGGTAGTTTCTCCTTGTTCTAGTGGATTAACCCACCCATATGTGCACATTTAGGCATTACTAATTGGACTCAAGGTGAATTAACTCTATGGTTAGTAAAAAATAAATGAGAGACCTGAGATGAAGGATCTGAGACTGAGGGGAGATGGGAGTGGGGTTTCAGGTGTGGCTATAATTAAGATACATTGAAGACATGTATGAGATTTTCAACGAATCAATGAAACGACACATCTAAAAGAAATTAGCATGGTACTTTTCGGGATCCACCCTTTCCAAGTTGTTCTTCCCAGAGATAGACTAGCTGTTTTCTGCTCACATACCCTTCCTTACACAGAGAGGAAGAAGTAGTGATGAAAATTACAAGTTTACAGATCTGAACAAACACTTGTAATTTCAAATTGAACTAGCACAATGTATAATTTTAGTCTACTAACACATTTTCAAACACACATTTAGATTTTTAGATGAATTATTGAGATTTTTGAAAGAAATAAATATCAAGACTATAAATAATATTACCG
Organism: Ondatra zibethicus; assembly: GCA_004026605.1. Taxonomy (NCBI): domain Eukaryota; kingdom Metazoa; phylum Chordata; class Mammalia; order Rodentia; family Cricetidae; genus Ondatra; species Ondatra zibethicus. Next base: position 7,367 of record PVIU01021620.1, read on the forward strand.
ATTTTGACTAAACTTATGTTGTTCATTTAGAATCATCTGGAATATACAAAGAAGGTTAGATTTAATTATTAAAGAACCACTCTCATGAATGTGACTGGGATGTCAGGAATTGAGTAAGAAGAGCCATGTTGAAGGCCAAGAAGGCGCATAGTCTTACTGCAACTTGATATACCATGTTTTGTTGATACCCATGGGAGGACTGCCCTTCTATTAATAGAAATGGAGGAGGAGTGGATTTCGAGGAAGAGCATAGGGGTGGTGCAGGGAGGAAAAGATGGAGGGGAAACTGTAGTTGGTATGTAAAATAAATAAATAAATTTAATTAATAAAGAATAAAAACATACACAAGACTGGGTGACTTATGAAACACAAAAGTTTAATCTTCATGGTTCTAAAGGCTGAGCAGTTCAAAATCGTGTTTCGGGCAGAGTCACAGTCTCCTGTGCTAGCTAGTTCCCAGATCTCATTATGTGAAGGAGGATAAAGGGTTACTCTCTTGCATCTTCATGAGGGCCCTGAATTCATTTCTGAGGGCTATTCTTTCATGATCTAATCATCTATCACAGCTCCACCTCTAGATAATAGCACACTAGGGGTCAGGAATCGACATATGAATTGTATGTCAGAGTGTTACATCTTTTCAGTTGACAATATATTTTTTTAGCAGTAAAAGAACATTAATAAATTTGCATCTAAAAGATTTATCAGATGTTAATTAACTAATGATATTGTAGCAAGTACTTTAGATAAATCAGCTTAGAAAAGGAAACAGTGAGTCTGCGCTCATTTGTTAGCTCATAACCAACTGGCCCAGTAGCTTAAAGCCTGAACCCTTTACCTGGGGCAGGAGTATGGGGAAAGACCTGTCAACCCCATGGCTGGCACACAAAAAAAGAGAAATCTGCAAAGCAATGGGTTCTATTATCCACTGAGTGTTGAGTGAAAGTCCCTTTCCCAAAGACCTAAAACCACTCATTGGTCCCAGTCTCTTAAAGGTACTTCATCTTCCAACAGTGTCATGGGCAAGGGGTTAAGCCTTTGTAAATTGAACCCTGGAGGATACTTAACTATAGCACAAGCTTGCTTAATTGGGTATAAACATGAACAAATGAGTATCTGAGAATGTTTATCTAAATTAATCCTATCAGTTGAAAAGGCATGTCAGTATAAGGAAACAGTTTCATATGATAAGAACATCATGTGTGCCTTCCTGGTTGAGGACATCCAGGTGAGTGTGTATATGTGTGTGTATACCTGAGTCAGTGTGTGTGTATACTTGAGTGTACCTCAGTGAGTATGTATATGCTTATATATATATATATATATATATGACCAAGTGAGTGAGTGTGTGTGTGTATACACAAGGGGATTGAGTTGTGTGTATGTGTACCCAAGTGAATGTTTCTATGTATGTGTATACAAAAGTGAATAAATGTTTGTATCTACATGTGCACATGTGAGTGAGTGTGAGTATGTGTATGTGTGTGCATACCCGAGTGAATAAGTGTATATGTGTGTGTGTGTTAGGTAAGGTAAAGAAAGATAATTTAACTTATGAACCTAGAAGGGCTTCCTGCCATCTCTTAAAGAATGAGAAATTACTGTGAAGTGGTCATTTCATTTTGCATAATTTTACTCTATCTCTGTCACATTGTCTAATTCTACAACAGGACAAGAATAAATAGGTTGTTTAATGTCATATAACCAAAGCCAAAATTCCATGGATATTTGTTTACTGCAGTTTCAAAACAATCCTCTAAGTGCATTATTGAACCCTTCTTAGAGAAGTTGCTTGCAATAGATGGGAATCAACACAGAAACCCACAACTGGATCACATGCAGAGAATCAGAAACTTTGGATTACTCAGTCCTAAATGAATTGTTTGTGTCAAAACTCTCCCCTCAATGTGTAGGGATCTATGCAGTAGATGAGGCAGGATTATAATGGCCAGCAGTGGTTGAATATGCAAAGTAAACAGTGTCTTCCAGACACGAAAAGGGAGATGCACATATGAACTTGCAGAGTCTGCGATGACATACACCAGATGTGGACATATGAACTTGGAGAGTCTGCGATGACATGCACCAGATGTGGACAGGTTCCAACCAGACCATATTGCAGCACAGAGATGGCAAAGTGGGCACAAAGTCCTACCTTATCCAAGAAGTTATTTCGAGTTGGTTTTCTTCTATGGAGTTACACTAGATAAATCAACCACACCCCAGGGCAGACCCTATGCTCAATGATGGCCAATACAAAACTTCATATTTTTTAAGTGTGTGTGTGTGTGTGTGTGTGTGCGCGCGCGCGCGCATGCGTAAGCTCAGAGAAGTTGGAAAGGGGAAAGAATGTAAACAAAATATATTGTGTAAAATATTAAAAATAGATAATAAACAAAACATTCAAAAAGACAACTCAACTCTGCCTTACTTCCACCAATGAGAACAAACATTCAATATTTGTTTTTCTGTTCCTGACTTATTCTATTGAACGCAAACCCTGAATAATAAATCTGTCTTACAAATCCTGCATCCAATACCAACAAAAATATGCTTCTAAAATGATTCTATACTCAGATCATGATGGGGTCGGTTTGTAATCCTAGCTGTTCAGGAGAGTGAGGCAGAGGGACTGCAAGTTCAAGGCTGGCCTAGGAAACATTGTGGGTTCAAAACTAGCCCAGGCAACTTAGCAATGTCCCGATTTCAAAGAAAAAGTTAAGAAAAAGTTTTATGATATGGTTGAGAGGTAGATTTCTTGCCTAGCAAGTGGAAAATTCTAGGTTCAGTCTCCATGACCTAGAAACAAACAGGCAAAAATATCATACAAATATTCTTTAGTTACAGTTATTGTTAGAAAAAGAAACTATCATACCTATTTTAGAGGGATTAAAAATAATCTCAACATACTCACAAGTATGGAAGTTTTCTCTTTACAAAGTAACTATTATTTATAAATATACTTTAAAAATTAGTACAAATACAATACTATATGCAATCTAACAGGCTAAAGTTTTCTAACAAATGTAGCATGATATTCTTTTAGATATCTATTTAAAAGTCTTTTTAAAATGTTGTTTGGTATTGAAAAAATCAATGGTTATGGGACCAAGTTAGTTTGTAATACAAAATAACTGTTTAATTTTTAGTTTTAATTCTTGGGAAGATTATGGAGACAATTGGTTTAACAATAAATTGATTCTTTGTTTCTGGTTGCATATGTAATACGAATATGAATAGGAAAATCAGGGTTCTTTATGATTAGAGAATTAATTTATTCAGGTCCTGCCAGGTAAGAATTTCTCACAGCCAGATCGTATGTTCATGATAATTCTTTTTGAAATTTGTTTTCTAAAATAGAAACTCTTTTGAAAGGCATTGCTGATAACATATCCAGAATGCACAGAATATTTGTTCCTTTAAGCAGTGCTGATTGAAGGACAGAATACAAGGCTTTTAGAGTATTGTATACGCGGAGGAGAGCAGCCACTCACTTAATCATGTGCTTGAGGCAGGAAGTAAAGCCTCCATAAAAGATCTCAGAGGGAGGCTGACAGACATTGTGTATTTGTGCATTGACTTTTTTTCCTTCAGAAGAAATGGAATAAAAGTAACAAAGTTTCACTCACTGGATAATGGAATGAACAGTATTTTGTGGATATATACCTTTCCAAATAGGAGCTTTTCTATAGAATATTAACCATAGCTACCAAGAAAAAAAATCTCTTTAAACACAAAATATTTGTCCTTGGGAGTTCGAAGAAGAACATACAGGTGTGTGCACATATCATAATTTTACATAGTCATATATTTTATATTCATGTACCTTCATAAACTTAATCTGAAGCTTCATATCAAGGACATCTTTTAAGTTCCTAATAAAGCATTCAAGAATAGCAAACCTAAATATTTTATTTCTGAAGTATTTCAGGGGAAGAGAGCAATTCTAAAAGCAGCTTATTCAACCGCATCATGCCTTTTCCAAAAATAATTGATACCTCTGCTACCCATGTCCCATAGATATGGACTAGCTCCTTCCACTGCACCCTCTTTTTTTCTCTTGGAAATCTGTAAGAGAACGTTTCTTCCTGACAGAACATTTTTTTTAGACTCTGTCAAAATGACTTAGTCAGAATATAGTGAAAGCATTGAATCTATAGAATCTAGCCTTCTCCCCAAGTATTGGTTATTGGGAGAAAAAGCCAAATAAAATATTTTGGATGACAAGATTTGAACAGTCCATGTTCGTGCTTTCCAAAGGGCAGATGCTGTTTTCAGGGCCAGTGAACATCCTGTACACGTGTGTCTCCAAATTCTGGGTCTGCTGATTTAGTGTCGTCCTCTCGGCGATCTCAGCGAGTTATGGAGCTCTGGGGAGCTGTCTCAATCCTGAAAGTGTTATTAAACCAGATGGCCATACACACACAGTGCTTGGAGTAAGTACTTATTACTTAGTAATGCAAATGCCATCCTAGTAATAAGCTTCAATAAAATCATTCTTGGAATACATTTTAAATAACAAATGTATTTATGTGCATATGATTTTCCTTTGAAGGGAAGCTGCAGTACGAATTCGGAGGAGGAAAAGGGACAGAAGTTCATGATCCAGACAGCACATAGGCTCAAAACAAACAACAACAAAATAAATATGGCATTAAAAGATGGTGGATTATGAGTGAGATTGAACTGTATATTTTTCCTGTTGATTCTGAAGTAGTTTAATAACTTTTCTCTTCTTTTGTTAAATGAATTCAAACAGTTTCATGCATATCTTAATGTGTTGTAATGAGGGGCTCGGACTGCGTTCCCGGCACAGGGCCCCTTGTTCTGTCCTGCCCGGCTCCTGGTGC
>PVIU01021620.1:12316-31263 GCA_004026605.1 Ondatra zibethicus
TCTTTATTCATTAATGGTAATCACAGCACACAGAGGGGACTCCCAAATCATCCCCGAGGACACTCCTACACCATAATGTACCCTGAATACTTTTTCCTCCACACCCTCTTTTTCCCTTTGTGTCTCTATCAACCCTCCCTCACCTCTGCAAGTCCTTTTCTCAGATTCATGACTTTTGATTTGGTCTTGTGACCCATTTAGCTTAACCAGGTCAGCTATACGACCACTGGATGGAAAGTGTCCACTGGAGCCTGGCGACATTATCAATGAACATGCAATTAAAGGCAATGATTTCCATCTTCCCTGAATCTATCAGTAACAAATAGTTCAGCAGTTGGGGTAAGGGTCCTTTGAGTTTCTTCTCCACCTATGGCTGACTGCTTACATGCTCATTCTTGTTCAGATCCAGGGGAGGTATATGCAGCTACTATGAGTTCAAGACTGCCGTGAGTGTGTCGTGCCCAGAAGATCACTTTTCACAGTTCTTCTTTTTTCCAGCTTTTATATCCTTTTGTCTCCTCTCAGGAATGTTCACTAAGCCTTAGAAGGTATGGTGCCAATGTCTTGTTTAGGGTTGAGCACTCTTCCATCTCTATTTGGAGAACTTTGTAAAGTATGAATTGATTTCTGCATTCATGAGTGTTCTCTAGAAGGAGGGTTTTTTTTGATTAAGACTTGTCTACAGATATAAACACAACATTTAGAAGACAGCTTGACACTAAGTCAATTCAGCAAAACAAAACTATTCAGTTTCCCTTTAGGGTCAATGACCTTTATGTTAGCGTATTTGTTTGTTTTCAGGTTTTCATACCAGGCATGGATCCCCTCCTGTGAAGTGGGTCTCAAATCCAATCAGAGATCAGTTGGTTCCCACTATAGTAATACTTCTGCTATTGCACAAGTAGATATATCTTTGCCTGGCAGGTTGATCTCTGATGTCATAGAAATCACATGATGCCATTTGTCCTCCAGTAGCCTACACAGCAATATCCAAGACTTAAAGCTAGCCAGAGGGAGATAGTGATCAGTTTAGTTCCAGCTTGATTTCTTTGCTTTATGAATAGTGTGGTGTCTTCAGCAAAGGAGTCATAATCTGGTGTTAGCAGGCAAACAAGGAGAATCTTAAGGGCCCGAATTACCATCTAAATAACATTTCAGATATCTTACAAGTACAATGTGAGTTTTTCAGAGAATCATAATGTATTTTATAGAAATAAACCAGTATTTTTAGAAACTGGATTATTTTTTCAAAAGTTGAACACTAATAATAATAATAACAATAATAAGATTATAGTCATGAATCTTATTAGTACTGATTATTTGATAATAGAGAACAAAATTAGAAAAAGAAAAAAATAAAAATGGGAGAATAAAATTCACAATAGAAAAATTTTCATGCAAGATATTAAATATAAAAAGTATAATTTATTTGTAAATTTCAATGCAAGTAAAGTATTAGCTACAGATGTTTACATTAGAATGGAAGAAAAAATAATTGACCAAAACATTTATTTGATTGTGGAGTTTTATTTAGTTAAGGTTTAGCCCTGAATAGCTGTGTTATTTTTAAAATGGTTTTGCAATAACACCTCAAAAAGCTGACATGACCATGATCTGCCTGCAGTCACTTTGGTAAACTAAATATAACTAATTCCCTTTGTTATCTGGTAAGTTATACCAGCAGTGATACCACGGAGCAAAATACCTAAAAAAAACTGCCTCCTCAGTGTTCCCTGTTTTCACCCTTGTCACTCTGCCATCTAGTTACCTGAAGGCAGCACGGGGATCCCTTTAAAGCATGTCACAACATGTCATTCTTCTGCTCAAAACACTCTCGTGTCTTCCCACCTCAGAGTAACATCCTGAATTCTCTCTAACCTCTGTGTAGTGTGATGCCTGCGTCTACTTCTGCCTCTCTCATTTTATCTCCCGATTCAGTCTGTTGCCACACTAGGCTCCTTGCTGCTCCAATGGCACATGCAGAACATCTCTGCCTCAGTTTCTGCATGGCCTATTCCCTTCCTGGGATCACCCTTCCTCTCTAGGAGCTTAGTGGCAGCTTGCTCACTTCACTGAGGTCTTCTTCATACTATACCTTCAAATACGGTTTGTTTGGCATCAGTGTTGCTCCCGAATTATTACTTCTTGTCATAGCCTGTTCATTCAGCTAGAAAACAATGCATCCCACTTTTCATTCATGATCATTTCCCATTCATTAGGCTTCAATCTCCCTTATAGCACAACATTGGTGATCCTTAGCTACTCACAAGGCATAAAAGTATTTTCCCACACCAAATCTTCTGCATCCACAGGGGTAGACTTTGCACAAGATGGACTTTTCCATTCAGCTTATTGTTTTTGAGAGTGTTTGTCCAACTGTGCGCATACTGTTCCTTCATCTTCCTTCCTTAATTCTTGTCCCATCCACTCTTCCTTCCATTCTTTTTTCATTCCGTCCTTTTTTAATATACTCATTCCTAGTATTAATATATTCATTCCTAGTATTGATATACTCATTCCTAGTATTAATATCTCATTCCTAGTATTAATATACTCATTCCTAGTATCAAGCACAACAAGAAGCAACTTGTTATTTGGGCTCACAGTTGAATGGTCCAGCCCACCATGGCAGGCAGGCATGGTGAGAGGGATGTGAGGAAAAGGCTAACATTGCAATTTCTATTAGAAGCAAGAGAGATGCTTCTCTTAAATAAGTACAGATCCCCAGCCAAGGGAGTGGTGATGCCCACATTTAGGGCACATAGAAATCTAGAAACCTCCTCACAGACTGTCCAAAGGTCTGATTCCAAGACTCTTCCCAAGCACATCTCTTTGACAGAAAAACTAAGTATCAAAACTCTATTTGTTGGAAACTTGACACCCAAACATAAAATTTTAAATCATAATATTCCACTGAGATCACTAGTCTACATTCATCATTTAATGAAAACTATCTTCAGTTGATCTCTATAGTTCTCCATAACAGTCCTAACGCTGTCCAAACATCTGAAACTTCTTCTGAAACACAAAGCTTTCTCTTAATGGTGGGTCCCTATAACTGTTGTCTGAGGTTTTCTGTCCTGCCTGGTTTCCGCATTTGTTAAGTCCCAAAGAAATGACACAGAGGTCTACATTAGTTATAAACTGATGGGCCCATTAGCTCAGGCTTCTTATTAACTCTTATAACTTATATTAACCCCTATTCTTGCCTATGTTAGCCACATGGCTCGGTACCTTTTTCAGCGAGGCAGTCACATTTTGTGTCTTCTGTGGCCGGGTCACGACTCCTGAAGGAACTTCCTTCTTCCCAGAATTCTCTCCTGTTCTCATTGACTCACCTCTACTTCCTGTCTGGTTGTCCCACCTCTACTTCCTGCCCAACTACTGGCCAATCAGTGTTTAATTAAAATATAACTGACAGAATACAGACCATTGTATCACACAACAACAACAACAAAAAATGAAGCCCAGCTTCTACAATTGCCATAGAATGGTAGTTTAAACCTTCCCATTTCCAAAAAAGAAGGATGAAAGCATAGCAAGGAATGATCAGATCAAAGTATAATGAAAGCCCAGCACAGCAAACATCAACTCCTGTGGTTTCATCTATGGGTATCTGGAGCTCATGCTGGAATCATTTATGTTACAAAGGTCTTGGAGAGCTCCAACCCTTCAGATCCTCTGCTCTGAGACACACATAGCCCCGCTCTCTTTGCCAGCAACACTCCAAGCTTACAGCTTTTCAAGGGACAAGTCCTACGATCCTGGTATCTGCAGCATCCTGGTGTCTCCACTGTAACTTTGGTTTCATCTTTGCACAGTGGCTTCTCAAGGCCCTCTGTCAGGCCTACCACAGCTCTCTAAAACTATGGTCCAAGACTATATCCTTTCAAGCCTTCACCAAACTAGTATAACATGGATGATGCTTTCCAGTTTTCCTCCCATACCAGTATAGAATCTTCCCTGCTAGAACTGCAGCTCTGTTGTCTTTTAGTTACTTAGTAGTTCATTTTAATCAAGGATGCTTTTTAGTGGAAACATTGCAATAGGTTGGAACTGCAGTAGGTTGGATCTCACCATCAGGACCCCTTTCCCATCATCTCAGTACAGCGTTCCAGGTTTCTATTCAAATAGCACTAATTTTTTTTTATAGTTACAGCCACTCTCTCATTTGTCTTATCTATGATATTAAAGCTGCTCCCAATCTTTTTCTTACCAAACTGCAAATATTTTTATGCTCTTTTTTATTTGTTTTCTTTTGCTGTAAATTTGGTTGAGACCAGCAAGCAAGAGCCATGCCACATGACGGCATGAATTCTACCTTGTCTTGAAATTTTCTATGCCAAATAAATTAGTTCTCTAGTTTTGAGTATTTATTGAGTCAAATTCTCATGTAAGGGGCAGAAGGCAGCTTGATTTATTGAATAATATGAATAGATCTAACCCAATTTCCAACAATCTTTGTTTATTCTTTATCACCATGAGTTTGACACCCAGTTTCTATGCATTTCTTGGCATTCTGGTCTTCCAAATACCCGCTGGACTGGCTCATTTATCTACATTTTCGGATTCTAGTATTTTAAAACAAAATCTCATATTCTTCCATATTCCTCCACAAACCATTACCAAAGGCCTAAGAACCACATGGCTGAGTTCATTACAGCACCGGACACACTTCTTGGTACCAATTTTTCTTGCCAGATTTTTTTTTTCTCGTTGCTGTAATCAAAACTTACAAAAGCATGTTGAATGGGGGAAGATTTATTTTTGTCTCATACTTCAAGAGTACAGTAGAGAAGGCATGCTGGGAGGAGTTTGAATTATGTAGTTACCACACATCCACATGCTGGAAGCAAAAAGCTAAACACTATTGCTCGGCTCCCTTTCTTCTCACTAACTCCAGTGAAGGGAATGGCATTCCCCACATTTGGGAGGGTTGTTCTAACATCAGTTAACCTGATCTAGGAACTCTCTCAGAAACATGTCCAGAGGTTTGGTTCTATGGTGATTCATAAGTTAAGACAATCTGATAATTAATGCTCACAATCTGACTTCTCTTTTCTTGCCTCTGTTTCAGTTACACTGGTTATCAGTTCGCTCCTATTTATCTAGTCACTCATTGACATCTAGAATGAGACAATTTGTCACTTCTCAAAATCATGTTTTCTATCTATCTATATCTATATTCTATATCCATATTCCTATTATCTATCTATCTATCTATCTTTCTATCTATCTATCTCTATCTATCTAATCTATCACATATATGAAGTAAATCACAACATATAATCATATGTGTGTTTATATTGAGGTAATAAAGTCTCACTGTTCCCATTTAGTTCTAAGCTGATGATTCCACGCCATTATATATTTGTAGTCTTTTAGAGCAGTTCTCAACCTTCATAATGCCGCAATCCTTTTGTAGAAGTTCCTTATGTTGTGGCGACTCCCAGCCATACAATTATTTTTATACTTTATACTTCACAAATGTAGTTTTATTATGAATCATAACGTAAACATCTGTGTTTTCTAATGATCTTAGGCAACCTCTGTGAAAGAGTAGTTTGATTCCAAAGCATCACAGGTTAAGAACCACAGCTTTATGGAGAATATCTGCTGCCAACTTATTTGTGTGTGTGTGTGTGTGTGTGTGTGTGTGAGTATATGTGTTTGTGTGTGTGTTTCATACTCAGAACTTAGTTTAAGATTACTCATGGCCGGGACAGAAAGACTAGAGATGGCTCAGCATTTAAGACTGCTTGCTATTCTTCCAGAGGACTTGAGTTTGGTACCCTGCATCTATATTATGTGGCTCACAACCCTTGTAGCTCCAGATCCAAAGGACACAACATCTGGTTCTTGCCTCCATTGGCAGCTACACACATTTACCATACATATGTACATACGAAAACATATATTTACACACACTTAAAACAAAATTACTTGAGACATCTTGCTCCTAGAGTGCTCGCTTGCTGCCTGTGACCTCCTTTCTTGCTTCTAATACTAAATACATTTACAATTTTACTTATGTACAAATTACTGTTTTTACTAGAGATGGATAATGACATTTTAAAAGCAGATATTCATTTCCTTTTTACCTGGAAATACCAAGTGTAGAGATATCATCCAAGTGACAGAGGAAAATAAGGCATTTAGAAAAAATTGACAAATAAAAAATATGTCATAGAGTTGGGGTTGTGGCTCAGTGGTATAGAATATGTTTATTGTGGCTTCAGTACTTAGCAGTACAAAAACAAAAAACAAACACAAGCAACAACAACAAAAACAGAACGAACAAGAAGAAAGCTATTGTAGAAAAGATAAAAGGCAATCATGCCTCATAGCTTTTGCCTGGAAGGTGGTACATTGGTGATTGGTAAGGTTTTGTTCACAATTTTTATGCAAACACTGCTTCCTTCAGGACTTTAAAAAAAGTCCTTTATTTATTTAGTTATTTTTAATTATATGTATGTGTGTATATCTCTGCGTGTGAGTATGTGTACAAGAGTTTCTGTACCATTGCAGGCAAGAAGATGTTGGATTTCCTTGAACTGGAGATACCCACAGTTGTGAGCCTCCCAGTGTGAATGCTGGGAACAAAACTCCAGTCCTCCATAAGAGCAGTAAATGCTCTCAACTGCTGAGCCATCTTAGTAGCCCCTGTGTTTTATTTTATGACCCCAGGCTTGCCTCACACTCACCAGCCTTTTGCCTCTGTGCTGGGATTATAGATGTGTACTATGAAACCTATCATCTTTGAGACTTTTACAAGTTTTCTTGCCTTAGTTTTCTGGTAGGATGTTTGCTTCACATAAATTAACTCTACTCTTGAGTAACACTGTGTTCATTGAAATTTACAGACTCGTACTGTTGGAAGCCAAATTTAACATCCATTTATGGCTTTGAATTCCAGATTACCAAATAAGAGTAATATACAATTTTCGTGTGTTAGCCTAGTGAGGAATCTCTTTCTTAAAAGTCTAATGTTAAAAATGAAACAACCAGGCTGGAGAGATGGCTCAGCGGTTAAGAGCACTGGCTGTTCTTCCAGGGGTCCCGAGTTCAATTCCCAGAAACCACATGATGGCTCACAACTATCTGTAATGAGATCTGGTGCTCTCTTCTGACCTGCAGGCATACGTGCAGACAGAACACTGTATAGATAATAAACAAATAAATCTTTTAAAAAATGAAATAACCAAAAAAAAACCTTTAAGAAAAAATACAAGAAAAATGATTGCCTAAACATGAGCTGAACCAGGAAAATAACATTAGACATGGCAAAATAGATAAAGGAAAACCTACAGGTCTCAGTTCTGCGCAAAGAACAACAGGCACCTAAGGAATGCTAAGAATGGGAGAAAAAGTCTTTCCCAGGGAAAAGCACACTACCTGGTTACTCAATACTAAATTGTCAGCCCTGAAAACATACATACACATAACATTGTACAGATGAGCAGGCTGTATTTAGCAATATGTATTTATAAACATATACATAGATAAATAAAAAAACGAAGACATGTACTTGAAAGAGGGCAAGGTGTGGGCTGTATGAGGTGGTTTGGAGGGAGGAAACAGAAGGTGGAAATGATGTGATTATATTATAACCTCAAAAAATAAAAGAAGCAAATTGAAACTATGGTACAATATTCTCAGTAAATTGAGGGAAACTTATTTAGAAATGAAAGAGGCATTAATTCTGACATTTGAAAGTAATATGAGGAAATGATCACACCATATTTTTAAGAAACTGAGAAGTATATGTTTTCTTTTTCTCCTAACTGCTTGCTTTTCCCAGGTCAAAATTTTTATCTGAAGAATTCTAGAGTTTCTTACATATCCTTGCAAAATAGTGTTTCCCTTTCTTAGAGATCTCTCTGAAATCTTTTAGTCTCTTCTTTTCAGCATATAATTCTTATGTACATGCACATTCTGAAATCTATAATCTCTATTGAACCAACATGAAGGACTGTCTCGTCTTCCCAGTTTCTCCGTGAGTTCAAGTCAGTTTTGGCAGGAAGTGTGGGGTATCTATCCCACAGCCCTTTGCAATGACAGTGGACTCTTGTAAGTGCCTGTGCTTACAGGGAGTTCCTGAATTACTGAATCTGCCATCCCAGAAAAAGGGCTAAATATAGAGGTAGAGATGATAACTGATCAAAGTGGCTGAACATGTGGTGTTCAAATCATTTCTCGATTATAATATATTTAAATGCAATCCTATATCAGCCAACGTAATGAAAACTCATGGCGCAGTAATTTGTGTTCACTAATTTAGAACCATACATTTAAGCAAATTCACTTACAGTATCTGTTCAACTTCAAATCATCTTCCACAAAAGGATGTTCAGCAAAATAAAAAGTGTTCAGAGGCCCAGAGTATTGGTTCATTACTTATACAAACAGAATTTGCAGAGATGGGATTACAACTCAACAGAACTCTTTTATTTCATTAGTTTAAGGTACTATTAAACATAATTTCATAAGTAGTGATTTGCCTGATGCTTTTATTGAAATAGTTGATTCATTACTTATTTTGAGCACTGATTTTTGTGTCATTTTAAAGATGAGTACAATTTTTGAAATAGGACACATTGAAGCAATTTTAAAGCATGCTTCATAATTATATAATCATTTTAACCTATTTTATTTTCATATTTTCTTGAACATTAAAAATGTTAGACTGCTGTGGAAGTGATGTACAGTCAAAATTCTACTAAAAGTTGAAATCTGAAATGTAAATTGTTCAGGAATTTGGGTTTTTACAAACTTCCCAATTACAGCAATTTTTTTAAAAAAAATAAGTAACATTTATTATACAACAGTTCTGTCAAGTTGATTTGCTATCAGTATTTAATTGAAGAAATACTGACTTTTGCTAAAATGAAAGGTATCTAATTTGTATAAAACTATAGAATCTTTGGTATATTTATGCAATTACTTAATTTTCTATGTACAAATAATATTAAATGAGTCACAAAGCTTCACCTGGTGAATACTTTTGCACTTTTGAAGTTTGTATGTGACACAAAGGATTGTAATTTACATATACATAGTGTAAACACACTGTGTAGAGTATGAAAAAAGGCATGTAATAGCCTTACTATGACAAAAGGTAGAAAGAAATGGAAGACGTCTAACTAAACACTTCAACTAATAGTCTTTGAGGGTTGAATAACTGACAAAGAGTCTTGCTATAATCAATAATTTTGTTTTGCCAACTCTGAGGATAAAGACTTTATTCTAAGGGAGCTTGTTAGAAATTCTGAAATTTCTGCATCTATTTCCACGAATAAAAAATGTTCCTAATCAAAACAGAAATAGAGAAAATTATGAAGAGATGCCATGGTGGTGAGATTCTGATTAGACAAAAAATAATCAAATGTATGTAGACATTATCTTTGGAAAAATGCTTTGAGATTAAATGTTAAATTTATACACAATTCTCAGATTGCCTGCTTCCTACCTCGGGCTCCACGCAAATAAAGAATCTCAGCTCTCAGGCTACATCTGGGGTTGTGTTGGTGTCCAAGTGCTATGCTGCCGCTGGGTCCAAACTGATCCGGGTGGTCTTCATTACTCTCTGGGGCCACAGTGGCATCCAGATCCTGGGCTGCTGTGAAGGATCATATCTGCATCTCTGGTCTTATCATGAATAGGGCTTGTGTTGAAGTCCGAGGCCGGTGTTGCCACCAAAAGGTCACTCGGAACTCTGGGGTTGAGGCTGCAACCTCTGCCTTGGTGGTGTTCCGGGGCCATGGTCTCTAGAGCCATTCTGATCTGAGTAGCCATTGCTTGCACCTGGAGCCAGGATGCTATTAGGCCCAGATGCAGCTGAAGGTCATGTGAGGGGTCTGTGTTGATGTCTGTGGTCTGTGTCACCTTAGGGTGCCATAAGAATGATGGGTGGTGGAATCAGAGGGCCAAGCTGAGCAGGTCCCATTTTTCCATGGCCCTGGGAGAGCGGGCCCTGCCACTCCCTGGACACTGAAGCAAGAGAACTGGCCTTGATCCTCACAGGAGAGTTGGCCCCTGTACTCAGGAGTGATGGCACTAATCTTCACCACAGGTGAGGGAGAATGACCCTGTTAGCATGGGCTCGGGGGAACTGGCTCTGCCCCCTTCACCTGAGGCACTTGGTCCCAGTGGCCCAGACTGACCAGCTCAGCTATCACCCAGGCCCATAGCTGGGCCTTGGGTTGGCCCACCCTAATATCTCCCCAAACTGGAACCTTTTGGAGTTCATGAAGGGACTGGTCCTAGAATAACACCCCTGTGATCTTCATGACGAGGGCAGCCAGGGGATATCCCAGAGGAGTTTCAATAAGAACCCAGTGACAATGGATGCTAAAAATCAGAAGTCTTGAACCGGACCTATAATTCATTGCAATGAACATTCGCTGGTAATGTCGGGTAAACAGAAGGGTGTACTATGCGATAAAGCTGTCCCAACGCCACCAGGATGAATGAAGCTTTGTTGGATAGGTGGGAAAGGTGGAGAAGCAAAGAGGTTTTTTGGGTGTTTTTTTTGTTTTATTTTATTCTTGTGTTTGCTTTCTTGCTTGCTATTTTTTGTTTTGGTTGGATTTTTTTAAAAAAATTTCTTTTGGGGGGTTGTTGTAGGAGTGAGAAGATGATTTGGGGGACTAAGCAGTAAGCAGCAGAGTTGGATACATGATATGAAACTCCCAAAGACTCAATCAAGAAATTATATTAAAAATAAAAAAAATAATTTCACATCTCAGAAGTACTTTGCCAGTTCTTGCTTCTCAGAAAGAAGAGAAATGTGGTAATTGTTGACTAGGTATCCCTTAAGACTGGTTTCAGGGTCATAGATTTGCTAGGACTGACCGCCAGGATTCAAATCAAACTGCTAAACTCACAGTTATTGTTTAGTACAGTCAAAAAGATTCAGATTAACACCCTAAGTAAAAAGGAAGGATGTATAGTGTGGGGTCTAGAAAGATGGGGAGGCAAGCTTCTAGATTCTTTTTATCCTTTTTCAGAGGAATGGTACCTATTGTATTAAATCCCCGCAGTAATGTGTGGCAAGAGATTCAAATCACTGCTAACTGGAGAAACATACCTGAATCCTGGGATCCAAGGTTTTAATTGAAGTTACTCATGTAAGTCTGACCTTAGTTACTCAGATTCCAACTTACCGGGGTCAAAATGATACAGAGTGACCCAAAGCCTAAGACATAGAAAGAAGCAGGTGCTATACATAAGTCAACATGGTAGAGATGGACATGTAGCAAAAATATAGCACTAGTAAGATACATAAATGTTAAAGGAATGATAAGAGTCAACTGAATATATATATACTCTATAACAAGAAGAGGGAGAACTGAGTTCTGCAAATAATGACTGAATTGGAAAATGTGACTTGCACATGGGGAAAATGCATTATAGAAATATGTAAAAACATTTCTTTCTTTTTTAAAAAGATTCTTTTATATATTACATTCAGACTGAAGTTTTTTCTTCCTTCCCTTCCCTCAGCCCTTCCCTATGAGCCAATCAGAAGTCTGCCCTGAGGCCTGGAGACTGCTCATGTCATGAAGTCCTGGGCCAATCAGGAGCAACACAGCATTCCAAATTGGCACTGCTCTTGCGACCTGGAGGGGATATAAGAGGCTTGTGCACACACTCAATGAAGGAGTTGATTATTGCTTTTACCTGGCTCCAGGAGTCTTTGTTGTTGATTCTGCTATTGATTCCCCGCTCCAGAGGATTCCCTGAGCTCTACTTAACCCTTCCCTCAAGAGGCTACAGGCTTGGTCTTGTCCCCTGGAACACTTTCTATCTTCCACAGGACTCCCTTAGCTCTACCTAACATTTGGCTGTTGGGCTGTGCCTCTACTTCCATCCGTTGCTGTATGATGTCACATTTCTGTATGTGTAAACTGCAGGGGTTATGTCCCAAGCCTTGAAACCCAGAACTTAGGAAGCAGACGCAAACTAAGGAATCATGGGGGGAAGAGGGAGAGTGAGGAAGGGAGAGAGAAACATAAGTTCTCTTGTAGAGAAAAAATAAAATCGTATTGTGAGGATAACAAAACCTCATCCCTTAAAAAATGAGAGTGCCCAAATTAATGAAAATTAATGACTGATTTTAGTGGGAGTGGAGCCAATTTTAATTGTCAGCATGTCTTGCAAATAGTCCTCCACACCTTGCCATGATAACATTCCTTTTAGTTTTATATTCTTTTATTCCATCATAAGTCACTTTAAAGAAGTTCTTTTTCAATTCCAATCGTTGCTAAGTTTCTCTAAACTATCACTAACAATATGGGATATATTCTAGTGATAGAATTTTTGCCTTATGTATGTGATGACCCCTGGAAAGCAAAAAAGACTTGTAACCATTTCTGTTAAACAAACAAACAAAAACAACAACAACAAAAAAACAACCAACCAAAACAAAGGAAAAAAAAACAGTGGGTAGGTTGACTAGTAGACTGGAAACAACTGAAATTAGAAGATGTATAGGCAGAAAATGGCAGTTAGGGCAGTGGGTGCTCCTAGGGCACACACCTTGCTGTGTGTTTCCAACCAGTTTATGACCTCAGGGAGAGGAAAGGTGTAGCTGCTGTGTAATGGGTAGTGTTAGATGCTGTACTGGCTAGTTTTATGTCAATTTGTCATAAAGTAGGATCCTCTAATAAGAAGGAATCTTAAAAGAAAAATAAATACTTCCATAGTATTTGCTTGTAGGCAATTCTCTAGGGCATTTTCTTGATCAGTGTTTAATTTGGGAGAGCCCCGTCCACAGCAGGTGATGACAGGTGGTCCTGAGCATGTGGCCCTACAGTACGTAACAAAACAGAGTAAATCAGGAGTAGCTAAACAGTAATCAGCACTCGTCTATGGTCTCTGCAGCAGCTCCTGACTTCAGGTTCCTGCCTTATTTAATGTTTTTGCCTTGACTTCCCTCATTGGTGGATTGTGCTGTGAAACTCTAAGATGAAAGAAATCCTTTCCTTCCTAAAATGATTTTGGTCATTTTTTTTTATCATAGTAACTAAAACCCTAAGAGAGATGCCAACTCAGCAGTATGAAGAATCTTTTTAGAGAATTGCCTTCAGTCCTGGGAGAGATTACTTAGCCTCTAGGTATGCCTATCAGGGATTATCCTGACCGGGTTAATTGATAAGGGATAGTGACCCACTGTAGCTAGGTAGAAAACTATTTCCTGGGTGGAGCCCTTGTGTATAAAATGGAGTGTGCTCAGCGTTAGCAGTCACTGTTTTCTACTTCCTCACCTTAAGTGCCATGTGACCAAATGCTCTGAGCTCTGGCTACCTTGACTTCCTCACCACGATGGACTTTATTCTGAGCTATGAGCCAAAGTTTTGAACCCTACTTTCTGTGAGTTGCTTTCATTGGGGCATTTATCATAGCAACAATAGAATATCTGAGAAGCATAGAGAAATTACACTATTGTAAATGATCTCTCACTTATGAACCCTTAAGAAAATCTGATAAAAAGACAGCGGCCCAGCCAACAAAATGAGGCAAGCAAATGAGTAAAACAGGAAAACAGAAAGGGAAATTACTGGGAAGCAGAAAAAAATCAACAGAAAAGGGAGGGAGACAAATGAGAGGGTAATGGGGTGAAAATATATTATATGCATGCATGAAAATGTCACAAAGAAGACCATTTTTATGAATAATTAATAGCTGTGGATAAAAATGAATAAATAAAGATAAGTAATACTGGAGGCAATGCATTTAACAAACTACAAGAAGACCTGAAGAAATAGCTAACGGTCGAGCATGCAGAGAGACAATATAATAAAAGTATACAAGTGAGAAGCATGGAAGAACTATGAGCCTGTGTTTAATTAGAGTTTAATGAGCATGCAAAAGAGTGAATGAGGAAGGAGCAATGATTCATAAGACAATAGCTGATTATTTTCCAGATTTGTTCAATCTCAAGAATCCTTAAATTCCAGTAGGTGTAAATTCTATGTAGGCGAAATATAAATAATCCACACAGTGAACTAATTTGCTTCTCTGCCGGTTTTAAAGACTCTTCATCTCTGCCTTTAGCATGCCTCACAAGCTGCATTTCCAGCGAGCAACAATACACACATGTAGTTCTTATTATAAAAATCTGCTTATTATTTCATCTGTGCCACAGTTAGTCATTGCGGTGAGTTTGCTTCATAATGTGACATGCTTTTCTTCTACTTGTCAAAATTTTACTCATTAAGTGTTACCATGTTCCCAAATTCTCCTTTGATTATTCTAGCTCATTTTATTCTGTTTTTTTTCTTGCATTTGGATGATACCTAGTATTATGCTACTCATTCATTCATAATATTGAAAGTCTTCTATGTCATAGTTAGGTATTAGATCTAGAAATGAATAAGGAACAATCTCTGTCTTTAGTAATATTAATATTTATTAATATTCAGTCAAAAGGACAACAAAAGTAATTATAACACAGAACAATTTGAAATGGACACATACTAGAATAGAGTAGGAGAGGTAAACAGACATGAAGATTGGCAACTTTCCTAGAGAACAGTTACATATACATGTACCTGAAAGTAGAAGTCGCTCAGCCCTATAGAGGTTAGATATAGTTGTAGTGTGCAGTACAAGGCAAGGGAAAGAGAAAAAGTTCTAATAATCATGGCTGAGAGGGGTACAGATCTAAATGAGCAGCACGAACCAGTTCAGTAAATTAGAAATGTACCCCAAATGCATTGAAGAGAAAGATCTAATAATTAGAGTATTCAATGAATACTTTCACATCTTAATTTTATGGTCAGCTAGTTGTTCAAGTATTTAATGCAACAAAATTTTATTTAGTGCCGTGACTTTACATGTTTAAGATAAGATGCAAATACAGAAGGTTCAAAAGTAAGCTGATAATTTGAATCAAGTCTCTGAATTTGGATCTCTATAGGTTCTCTAGGATCGTAAATCAGAATGTGGTTACAAAGGACTGGGTTGCTAACGGAGGAAAGGATAAGAGGAGATGTTGATGAAACAATACACGATTTCATTGAGGAAAACTGAGTTTAACAGCTCTGTTGTACTGTGTGGTGACTGTCACAGGGTTTCTCTTGCTATGGAAAAGCCCATGCCCATCAATAGAAACTTGGGAAGGAAAAGGTTGGTTCTGTCTTCTACTTTCACATCAGAGTCCATTACTGTAGGAAGTCAGCACAGGAACTCAAGGCTGGAACCTGGAGGTGGGATCTGAAGCAGAGTCTACGGAAGCGTATTGTTGACAGGATTTCGCCATGGCTTGCTCAGCCTGTTTTCTTATACCATCCAGTTCACATGTATAGTGGATTGCACTGACCACCAGTAGGCTTGGCCTTTCTACATCAAACATTAATTAAGAAAATGTAATATATATCTGCCTATAGGCCATTTGGTGGAGATATTTTCTCAATTAAGGTTCCTTTTCCCACTTAATTCCAACTTTTATTCAGTTGAAAAACTAATCAGCAAAGTGACTATAGTTCATATATTGTAGACTTGCAAATAGCAAAGAACAGACTTTAAGCATTGATGCCAGAAATAAATAAGTGAAGTTATGCACAAGTTAATTAGATACATTTTATTGCAGAGAATACGGGGTACAATGGGGGTTAAAGGCTTAGTTAAGGATGAGATTAGAGATATGGGATGGGGGGTTTAGGACATGGTTAAATAAACCTGAACATGCATGAGAAAGCCTGAGGGAGACTCACTAGTGTGTATGCTAATTACAAAATGTAATTTTATTTTTTTAAAGAAGAGTGATAACAGAGGTATCTGTTATCAGATACTGTGTGAGTAGACAGTGTTGCTCCCAGAAGAAGGACTATTAAACAAAATCTCAGTGTGACCCTTGGTATACTTCCCTTGGTTCGGGAGGCTCCAGAGATCTCCAAAATAACACTGGCAACTTCCAACTAGATTGTCTGTTGATGAAGACATGGCAAAAATGGTTTTGAGATATAGTGAAATCAGTCTTCATCTGATTGGGCCTTCCTCTTGGTTGTGCAGCTTTATAGTACAAGCAGTTTCTATGCATTCACCCTAGGGTATTCATATAAGTCTCCTTAGAAGCCCAGACTTAAGAGTATATTTCTCTTCAGTATCTTATTGATGCTTCACTAGCTATGACATGGGCTGTGTATATGGGGAATTTTTTTGTTCATTGTGGCTTTGAGTAAGTTTAAGTACTAAAAGCTAAAACGATCTGGTAACGTTTCAAGGAGGCAAATAGATTCACAGTGCTAAAAAACTGGATAGTCTGCATGTGAAAATAAGTTATTTATTGACTACATAATTTTAATTCCACCTTGATCCATGACCATGCATTCTTTTTTAAAAATATTTCTTTTTGTTTGTTTTTTGAGGCAGTTTTCTCTGTAGCTTTGGAGTCTGTCCTGACACTAGCTCTTGTAGGTCAGGCTGACCTCAAACTTACAGAGATCCACCTACCTGCCTCTACTTCCCAAGTGCTGGGATTGAAGCTGTGTACCACCACTGCCCAACTTTAAAATATTTTTTATATCACACACACACACACACACACACACACACACACACACACACACACACACATTGGATTTTGAGACAGGGTTTCTTGTGTAACACATCTCTAGCTGTTCTGTAACTCACTTTATAGATCAGGCTGGAATTAAACTAAGGATCTCTTGCCACTGTCTCCCAAGTACGGGGGTTAAAGGTATGTACCGCCGCCAAGCTTGAATTTTTATAGTTTTATAAGTTTAGTGTTTGTATTTTCTGTTCATTGGTGTTTAACCCGGAATGTATGTCTCTATGAGAATGTCAGATCCCCTGAAACTGGAGTTATAGACAGTTGTCATCTGCCATGTGGGGTGCTGGGAATTGAACCTGGGTCTTCTGGAAAAGCAGTCAGTGCTCTTAACTGCTAAGCCATTCCTACAGCTTGATGATGCATTCTTAACTTACTGTTTTGTATTTAAAATACAACTCCTATACTTTTGGGGAAAATTTAGTGTTTGGTTGGAAACATCACCCCACTCTCCATGTTTTCCCTAAGGGCCACCAGGGAGTGCTGGCATCCATTTAACCTGGGCTTTTTCTAATTCTGTTTGATTTGGTCTGATTTGGATTATTGCATTGGCGGAGAGGCTTATTGGGCCATAATATCTTTGCATTTAGGAAACACTAAATACAAACCTATATCAGCAAACCCATAATTTACCTATTCAAGTTGTAAAGTATTTTTTCTTTTATCTAATAAACTTTATGTGACTATTATAATATTTACAGTAAGTATTTTTTTGATTGTGAATTATTATGTATATTGTTATAAATATTATGTATATTATTCATGTATTTTGAGTAGGTTTACTTTACTCTCTAAACTTATCACAATTAGTTTTTATCAGTTTTTCCTAATAATGGATATCTAGATCTTTTCAAGGTTTTGTTGATGTTGACATTGTATTAGCCTTTCTGTAAATATCTTTAAATTGTCTATGTCTAATTGTTTTATTTGTAAGTCCCCATGAAGTTCGATGTTAGTGATTTCAGTATTTCTGGGTTGCTGAGCTGTAGTCACGTTAATTGATAACATATATAAGTATGGCATGTTAGGTTCCAGAATAATTGTCCTAATAATTGCTCAGTTCCTAAATATGACAGCATATTTTTATCACTGTCACTCACATTGACTACTTCAATTAATTTTTAAAAAATGTATGTGATTAGGAGAAGAGACCATATGTTACTTAGGAGAAGTAAGTGTATTTTTTAAATTGTTATATATCATTGACTGTATAGTTGCATAGTGGATATGCCACAGTAGGTGTTTAGAGGCCAGGCAACAACTCTGTGGAGTTGGTTGTCTTCTTCTACTATTATTGGCTCTAAGGACTGAACTCAGGTCTTCAGGATTGTGTAGTAAGGGTTTTATTTGTTAAGCCATTTTGCTAATCCCAAAAGTTAGTAATTAGGAATAATCTACACAGATTGTTAATTTTCCTTCATTGGAGAATAATCATTTTAGAAGTTGAATCCTTGGAGCACTTTTTATTTCTTAATATCAGTCTTTGTCTGAACATAATGTTTGGGTGGAAGCGTCACCCCAGCCCCTGGCATTCATATACCCAAAGAGTCTAAAATGTTTGGGTAGAAGTTCCATCCCAAGCCCCCTCCCCTGGGAGTTGCCTCAGTCCACCTATGAGAAAGCCCGCCAAATGGTGACCCCCTCCCTAGAGATGCTCAAGACCACTCCCACGTGGGATTTAAACTGTCCCCCAGAGACCTAAGTGGTTTTCTGGTTTTCCTTCCCTGTCTCTTCTCTTGGTGGGCTGGAAGATAATTCATTAATCTGGGTTTTTTTTTTTCTAATTTGGTTTGATTTGGTCTGATTTGGATTATTACATTGGCAAAGAGTTTTATCGGGTTGCAGAAGCTTTTCACGTATGTCAGGAATACTGTTCTCTAGTTACATCTAACTTTGTTTATGGTCATTTCATCACATAGAATTAGTTCTTTAATTTAATTAAAACACATTGTTGTTTCTCTTATTAGTTCTGAGTTTGGTAACTTTCTCACTAATACCTGCCTAGTTCCTTTTTAAAAGTCTAGATAGCAAATTCATTTAGTAATGCTTGCATATGTGTGGTTAAAGATTAAAATCTGATTCTCCTGGAATTTCCAAATCATTTATTTAGCAAGTCACTCTTGCCACCACTTTGAAAGCCTGTGATGGTTAACTTTCATTGTTAACATGACTGGTTTAGACTCTCTGAATGTGGCGGCGAAAGTTGGCAGATGGAGAACCCACAAACAATGACACCAGGACCTATCTCTTCTGCATGTATTAACTTTTTGAGAACCGAGTCTTTTTGAATGCACTCCTTCCTAGGCCAGGAGGGATGGGGGTGGGCCTTGGACTTCCAACAGGGCAGGGCACCATGCCCTCTTTCAAGGAA
>PVIU01021621.1:0-31142 GCA_004026605.1 Ondatra zibethicus
GGCTGTCCTACCAAAAGGCCAAGGCAGTTTTCTTTATTTAACCAATGAGGGCAATATACAAACAGAAGACCCTCCTACACCAACTAGCCGTGTGCATCTTTATTCCCAGCACTCAGAAAACAGGCAGGTGAACCTATGCGTTCCAGGCCAGCTGGGGTACAAAATGAGACCCACTCTCCAGAGAAAAAGAAGAGGAAGAAGAAGCCACCAAATGTAGTGTGCCTTCAACCCCAGCAATCAGGATGCTGAGGCAGGAGGATTGTGTAATGCTTGAGGCCAGCTTACACTACCTAATCTCAGGTTATTCAGGAGCTACATGACAAGACTTGGGCTTCATAGTGAATTCCAGACCAACCTGGGCTACAGAGTGAGATCCTGTTTCAAAAAAAGCTAAAGAAAAAACTAAAACCCTATGCAATAAAAATTAAAAAAATGGAGAGTTATATACATTTTGCTCTTAAGATAAATCTCTTAAAGCCATGGTTAATCTTTGTATATAGGCAATGTCAGCAATTCTTTATTATACTTGGTTGTCTGGGAGGAGGACATGCCACAGTGCTCCTGTGGAGTGAGGAGAACCATTTTCAGGAGTCTGGTCTCTTTCCACTAAGTGTTCTCCAAGGATCAAACTTAGGTTGTCAGGTTTGGTAATGGGTGCCTTTACCCTCTGAGCAAGCTTGACAACCCTTCACAGCAATTTAGACTTTTATCAGTTGACTCTCAGCCAGTGAGGAATGCAAAGAGACCCTGGAGTGATGGCTTCTTTCTCTTCCTGTGCCCCCTTAGTTTTTGATGTGTTCTCCCTTTTTGTTCTCTTAATTCCCTTCCTTCCCACTCTCTCTCACTCTGTCCTTAAAATTGTATTTATGTATGTATGGGTGTTTTGCCTATATGTATATCTGTGCACCACATGCATTCCTGGCCTAGAGAAGCCTTAAGAGAGTATCAGACTCCCTGAGACTGGAGCTAGAGACAGTTGTAAGCCACCTCATGTCTGATGGGAGTCAAACCCAGTTCTCTGGAAGAACAGCCAGAGCCCTTAACCTCTGAGCCTCCTCCCCAGCCTTGTCTTCCTTAAAGATTTCTTTTTACACTGGTATTGAGCCCAGGTTCTTTAAAAACATGTTTAAAATTGCATTTATTTATTTGTGTGTGCGCATGGCACCTGTAGAGGCAAAGGACAACTTTGTGGAGTCAGTTCTTTCCTTCCATGTGGACCCTGAGGATTGAACATAGATGCTCAACCAAGCATCTTTAGCCACTGAGTCATCGCACCGGTCCTGAACCCAGGTTCTTGCACATGCCAGGCCACCAGTGCACCACTGCACTATACCCCAGGCCTTTTTACTGTTTTGAGACAGGGTCTTACTAAGTTACCAGGCTAGACTTGAACTTGCTTGCTTTCATGGGGCTGAAGAAATGACTCAGTAGTTAAGAGCACTGTCCAGAGGCTCCCGATGTGATTCTCAGCACTAATGGCAGCTCACAACTCTTTGTAACAGCTGTGCCAGGGCATCTGATAACCTGTTCTAGGCACTAGGCATGCATATGGTGCACAAACACATTCAGGCAAAACATCCAAACAAATCTTTCAGTGTGCATGTGGGTACACATGCCAATGTATGGAGGTCAGAAGACATCTCTGGAGTTGGTTAACTCCTTTCCACAGTGGGTTCCTGTGATCTAACTCAGGTGACCAGGCAGCAAGCACTTTTATCAACTGAGCCCTCTCACTTGACCTTTTTATCTTCCTGCCCCAGCTTCTCCAATAGGTGGAATTGCAGATCTGCACCACAAAGGAGGCCTGGGTAATATTTTTTTTCTCAGTCTAGTCTGCCTTAGAAGTAACTGACACGGGTAATCTGTGTCTAAGGACAAACCCAAAGGAAAAGGAAGACAATCTGTCTTAAAAGGATAGGGACTGGGGATGTGAGTGAGAATGTTTGACTAGCATGAATGAGGCCTTGGTTCACCCAGTTCTGCAACACACACACACAAATGGCTGCCCTTCCAGAGGATCCAGGTTCGAGTCCCAGCACTCACATGGCAGCTCACAACATCTGTAATTCTAGTCCTATGGGATCCAATGCTCTCTGATGGTCCCCAAGGGCACCGTGTAGTCATGTAGTACATAGACATACATGCAGGAAAAACACATAAAATTAATAAAAAGAATTTTTAAAAATAAATGGAGAGCCAGTGGTTTCTCATCTGTAGAGTGTAACACAAGCCTGTGTTCAATTCCCAGCACCACACAAGAGATAGAGTCCTTCCCCCTTTCCATTAAATCAGGCAGTTATAAGTTCTTTCTGGAGATTTTTTTTAAATATTTATTTACTTATTATGTATGCAGTGTTCTGCCAGCATGTATCCCTACAGACCAGAAGAGGGCACCAGATCTCATTACAGATGGTTGTAAGCCACCATGTGGTTGCTGGGAATTGAACTCAGGACCTCTGGAAGAGCAGCCAGTGCTCTTAATCTCTGAGCCATCTCTCCAGCCCCCTCTGGCAATGTTTTCTCCTCTGTTCTTCACAGCAGTTATCACTGCCCATCAGAAATCGTCTTGCTATATATATATTTTTTGAGACACAATCTCTTTACATAGCCTGGGCTGTCCTGGAACTTGCTCTGTAGATCAGGCTGGCCTCAAACTCAGAGATCCACCCACCTCGGCCTCCCAAGTGCTGGGATTAAAGGTGTGCACCACCCACTCTCCACCAATCTTGCGTTTTCAGTTGATCTGCTGCAAAATTTGTCTTGTTTCTGGTCTGAATGAATTCAGTTTGAAGTGTTTTTGAAGTAAGCTTACTCCTAACCACTACATCTGGGAGGGGTATGAAAACACATTCCAAGAATAATTTTTGAGGTCACAAGACTCTTATTTTCTTGGAGGGTTCTCAAAAGCACTAGGAATTCTCACAGGGCTCCATTCCTGTACCTGGTTCCAACACTTTGTTTTTGTTTTTCGAGATAGGGTTTCCTTGTAGCTTTGGAACCCATCCTGGAACTCACTCTGTAGACAAGGCTGAACTCATAGGTATCTGCCTGTCTCTGCCTCCCAAGTGCTGGGATTAAAGGTGGGCACCACCACTGCCGGGCTTGACACTCTTGATAATTGGTTGGGTTCAGAAAACCAAACACACTAGAGACAAGAAGTGTATTCTTTATTCTCACTCAGTGGTAGTTGACCCCCCCCCATTGACTGGGTTGGATTTTGCAATCTTACTCAAATTGGCTAGTCTGAAAAGAAGAAACAGAGGAAGGGGAAAGGGTTACTGCTCCAGGCCATAAAATTCCTAAAAGAAAGCGGTGAGCCTTTGTGTAAATGAAAGTTTTACTGGGTTACTGGGTTGGGAGGGTTAGAACAATTGGCAGGCCCCGGGGCGGAGCACACGCATTTGAGCCCAGCGCTTAGGAGGCGGAAGCAGACAGATCTGCGTGTGAATTCCAGGCCTGCCTGGTCTAATAGTATCAGGAGGTCCAGAGCTACATAATGAGATCCTGTCAGGGGGCGGGGGAGGAGAACAAAACTAAAACCAGAACACACGTGTACAAAAGTCTTACAGGGTGAACAGGATTTCTGTTTGTTTTGTTCTCCGAGACAGGGTTTCTCTGTTAGCCTTCGCTGTCCTGGAACTTGCTCTGTAGGCCAGGCTGGTTTCGAACTGTCTCTGCCTGCCCAGTGCTGGGATTAAAGGCGTACACCACCACCGTCCTGCATGGACGGGATTTTTTTTTTTAATATTTTAATTCCCTATCCTAACAAACACAAGTTTTATAGTACTTGATAGAAAAGACAGATAATATTTTTTACAGCGAGGCCCCTGAAGTTGACTGACGTTCATTTGTACGCGCATTGACACGCAGCGAGGCCCCTGAAGTTGACTGACGTTCATTTGTACGCGCATTGACACGCAGCGAGGCCCCTGAAGTTGACTGACTTCATTTGTACGCGCACTGACACACAGCGAGGCCCCTGAAGTTGACTGACATTCATTTGCACGCGCACTGACACACGCACAGCTTGTCGTGCTGACCTCTGAAATCTCGCTAACCCCACCTTTCCCAGAGACTAGGTTTCCAGAGGCCTTCTGGTCCCGCCCCCACCATCCTATTGGCCGAGCGCCCTCGTGGCGGAAACTTGCTTCTCACACTATCCTATTGGGTACGCCGTTGACGTCGGAAAGCTCAACCAATGGGGAGCAATCGGAGTCGGCGAGTCCCGGGCCGGGCGCTTTCTACGAATGGCTTGATCGCCGCTCATTCTGGTTTTCCTGTGAGTGCGTAGCCCGGTTCCTTTAGCGGGCTGGGGCCTTCTGGGCCGTAGGAGAGGCCGCCGCCGGAGGGTTACCCGCCCACCCCTTTCCTGGGGCCCCCGACCCAAGCAGCCGGCGGGACTTCAGCTTGCCGTCACCTCTTCTCCAGAGTTCAGGGAAGACGCTGGCCGCCCTCGGGCGCAGCTTCGCCCACAAGTAAGAGGATGGGAACCGGGACCAAAGCCCAGGGTGTCATCACGACACGGGGGAAGCCGAGGCAGGAGGATGGACGCAGTTAGAGGCCCCGTTGGGCTACTATGAAACCTTGTCTTAAACAGAAACAGGACACTTAGCGAGAGGAGGAGCAGAAAACGCTGGGTGACGGGCCCTGAGGACTTCAGTCTTCCCTTTCCGGCCTCTCCTCGGTTCTTTCTCCCATTTCTCCCCCACCCCTTCTCCTGAAGCCCTTCACTTTTTCCTTTTCCTCGTCCTCTCCAACTTCCCTCACTCTCCCCCCTCCCCTTCTCTTACACTCTTAACCTCTCCCTTCCCCAATCTCTGACAGGGTTTCTTGTAGTCTAAGTGGGCTTCAAAGTTGCTATGTAGTGGAGAATGACTTTGAACTTGTGATCCTCCTGCCTCCACGTCCCACAGATGGGATTGCAGTTAAGCATGGCCACAACCATTTTTTCCTCCTTCTTTCCTTTAGCGACTGGCCAGATGGAACCCAGCACCTCAACCAGGTGAGTGCTTTGCCATGGTTTCTAGAAGAAGGAAGAAGATGGGACTCGTGTGAAGAAGAAGCTGGGCAAGTGGAGCACTGGCTAATGAGTCCAAGACGCTTTTTTCCCCATTGAACACCCAGTCCTGAGGCTGTGATCAGAGTGAATGGCGGGGTAGGGAGGTATTTGAGGGGGTCCCTAACCCTCTATTCTCTGAATGTGGTCATCTCTTCTTCTGTTCAGGAGGCCTTTCACCATCGATGACTTTGAAATAGGGCGTCCTCTGGGCAAGGGGAAATTTGGGAATGTGTACCTTGCTCGACTCAAGGAAAACCATTTCATTGTGGCCCTGAAGGTCCTCTTCAAGTCCCAGATAGAGAAGGAGGGATTGGAACACCAGCTTCGACGGGAGGTGGAGATCCAGGCGCACCTACAGTAAGCATGGTCTGTGTGGGATGCCCAGCTGGGGATTTCAGGTTCCTGCTTTCCTCTTGCTGGCCTGATCTCTGAACGTGGCCTTCCCCACGAGTCCCAAAGAAGCTCTCTGTTTTCACCTTGAAGATTTTTCTTTGTAGCTCATTCTAGTTAGACCATGTAACGTTCTCTCCCAGTGTCGGACACACCAGTCGTCTTGTGCGTGTACATTTGTGAAGGTCAGATGTCAAACCTCCAGTATTGCTCCTCAGGTGACATTTTTTTAAAAAAATCATTCCTTTATCCCCGGCACGTGGGAGGCAGAAACAGATCACTGAGTTTGAGGTCAGCCTGGTCTACATAGTGAGTTCCAGGCCAACCAGGGCTACACAGTAGACACAAGTAGTTGAATTTTTGTTTGTTTTGTCTTGTTTTTTTGGGACAGGTTTCTCTGTGTTGCCCTGGCTGTCTTGGAACTCGCTCTGTAGACCAGGCTGGCCTTGAACTCACAGAGATCCGCCTGCCTCTGCCTCCTGAGCGCTGGGATTAAAGACGTGTGCCACCATTCCCCAACAGAAGTAATTGTTGTTTTAATTTATTAGGGCGTAGGGCAGCACGTGGGCCGTGTGTGTTGCAGTGTGGAGAACAACTTGCAGGAGTTGGTTCTCACCTTCCACCCTACTGGTTCTGGGGACAGAACTCAGGCTGGCAGGCTTGGCAACAGGTGCCTTTACTTGCTGTGCCTTCAGGCCTGCCCTGACTCTCCCCTCATTCCTCCTTCAGACATCCGAATATCCTACGCCTGTACAACTACTTCCACGATGCTCGCCGGGTGTACTTAATTCTGGAATATGCTCCACGGGGCGAACTCTATAAGGAGCTTCAGAGAAACCGTGTGTTAGATGAGCAGCGTACAGCCACGGTGAGGGGAGCTCTGGGGCCCAAGGGTTGAGCATGTGATGAGTTGCTGTTTGTGGCTGCCAATATCCCTTTCCCACTTTTTCTTAAATTTATTATTATTATTATTAATATTATTTTGGTTTTTTGACAGGGTTTCTCTGTGTAGCTTTGGAGTCTGTCCTAGAATTTGCTCTATAGACCAGGTTGGCCTTGAACTCACATAGATCCTCCTGCCTCTGCCTCTCCAGTACAAGGATTAAAAGCATGTGCTACCACCACCTAGCTTAATTTAATATTATGTGTATTTGTGTGTGATGTGGGAGGGGGAACATACATGCCACAGTGCTCATGTGGAAGTCATGGAGGGAGGAATCTGCTTTCTATTTCCACCTTTACATGGATTATAGGGTCGCCAGGTCACCAGCTTATAGGAAACTCAGGTCACCAGGCTTGCACAGCAAAGCTTCCCTACCCACTGAGCTATTTTTCTGGGCTTCATCCCTCCACTTTTCTTTTTGAGTTGGAAACATTGCTAGGTAGCCCAGGCTAGCTCAGACTTCACCAGAATCTTCAGGCTGATCTGAAATTTGTGATTCTCTTGGGAGAGCCCCACATGTGCTGGTATTATAGACATAGGCCATTATACCTGACTCAGGGTGCTATATTTTTTTCCTGAGGTAGGGTCTTTCTAGATAGCCAAGAATGAGACTTGCAACTTCTATATAGCCCAAGCTGGCCTTGAACTTGCAGCATTCTGAGTGCTAGAATGACAGGCATGTGCCATGGCACCCAGCTTTAGACTGTTTTTATTAGAATTTTTTTCTGGGGTGCTGAGATATAACTTGGTCATCCACTTTCTTGTCTAGTGTGTGTACAGCCCTGGGTTCAGTGGGTTTTGGTTTGTTTGTTTTTTGGTTTTTCGAGACAGGGTTTCTCTGTTAGCTTTGGAGCCTGTCCTGGAACTAGCTCTTGTAGACCAGGTCGGCCTCGGACTCAGAGATCGGCCTACCTCTGCCTCCCGAGTGCTGGGATTAAAGGTGAGCGCCACCACCGCCCAGCTCAGCCCTGGGTTTGATTCCCAATGTAGTTCTAGAATATTAGTGTTCAGAGTTTGGAAATTTTTTTTCTTGAAAACAGAGTCTCAGCTATGTAGCTGTGTTGGGTGGTTTTGTGTGCCAACTTGACACAAGCTGGAGTCATCAGAGGAAGGAGCTTCAGCTGAGGAAATGCCTCAGTGAGACCGGCTGTAAGGCATTTTCTCATTTAGTGATCAGCTGGGGAGGGCCACAGTAGCAACAGTGGAGTGGAGCCGGCGAGAGCCTAGAAGACAAGCTCTGTGTACAGGGCAGAGCCAGAGAAGTGACCCGAGCTCTTTAGTCCAGAAGATCGTGAGTGGATCCCAGATATTGGACGGCTGGAATTTTGTTATGCTTTGATTTGCTTGTGACTGTGCCCTAATTTTTTTCCTTCTTGAAGTAAGAAAATATTTTACTGGATAAATAGCCCACAGTTGAAAGACCTGAATTTTAAAACACTTTATATTTTTATTAAAGAGATTGGCTATTTTAAAGGAGCTGAAGTTTTAAATGTGTTTGAGTTTGTAAACACTGTAGGAATTTTTTTTTTAAATTTATTTATTATGTATACAGTGTTCTGCCTGCATGCGTACCTGTACCCCAGAAGAGGGCACCAGATGTCATTACAGATGGTTGTGAGCCACCATGTGGTTTCTGGGAATTGAACTCAGGACCTCAGGCAGAGCAGTCAGTGCTCTTAACCTCTGAGCCATCTTTCCAGCCCCGACTGTCGGATTTTTAAAGTTATTTAAGATCTTGGGGATGAATATGAAAGGAAGGGCTGTGACTTGATAGTGACGTGTTTGTGTGTTGACACAATCTAGAGTTATCAGAGGAAGGAGCTCAGCTGCGGAAATGCTTCAGTGAGATCCAGCTGTAAGGCATTTTCCCATTTAGTGCTCAGTGGGGGAAGATCCCAGCACATGGTGGGTGGTGCCATCCCTGGGCTGCTGGTCCTGGGTTCTGTAAGAAGGTGGACTGGGAAACAGGCCAGTAAGCAGCTCCCCTCCATGGCCTCTGCATCAGCTCCATCTTCCAGGCCTGTCCTTATTTCCTAAAGTGATGAACAGCAATGCTGAGGTGTAACCCTAATAACTCCCTTCCTCCCCGACTTGCTCTTTCTTTGGTCATGGTGTTCCGTCATAGCAATAGTAATCCTAATTAAGACAGTAGCCGTGACCTGGAACACTCTATGCAGTCCAGACTGGCTTCAAACAGAGATCCTCTTGCCTCTGATGCCTGGCTGTTGGCTCCTGCACCACACCTGGAGTCTTTGTCAAGCATCTGATATAACTTGGGCTGGAAAGCTGGCTCAGTGGGTAAAGATGTGCACTGCGTAGGCTGAGCACGTAAGTTTGGCCTCCTGGGATCCACATGGTAGAAGGAGAGAACAAATCCAGCAGGTAGTCCTGGGACCTGTGCATGCACAAAACAAAAATATAATAGCAAACATGAGAACGGTATATAAAAGGTCCAACCCTGTGATACAGGAAATGAAACCATAAGCATAAAATGGAAGGGTAGTTTTGCAGGTATAATTCCATCACTTAGAAGGCTGAGGCAGAAGGATCAGGAGTTCAAGGTCAGCCTGGTTCACATCAAATTCCAGGCCAGTAGGGTTACATAGTGACCCCCCCCCCAAAAAAAAGTTACCTAGGATTTTATAGGGTGGTGAAAGGGAAGCCATAGCAGCCATTATCCCATCAGCAGTAGTTGGGTCAACTGGACATCACAATGTTCCTTGAGACGGATTATCTGATTGGCTCGGTACAGGTTTCATATCTGACTACTTACTGTGCCAAGTCCACAGGGAGGACCTGCCCATTTTAGTGTCCACTCAGAGCTATAACCATGGTGCTATATTAAAGATATTGGGGAACCAGGAGGGCATGGCGGTGCATACCTTTAATCCCAAACTCAGGAAGCAGAGGCCTGCAGAGCTCTTGAGTGTAAGGCTAATCTGGGCTGCCTGTACAGTGAGACAGCAGAC
Organism: Ondatra zibethicus; assembly: GCA_004026605.1. Classification (NCBI taxonomy): domain Eukaryota; kingdom Metazoa; phylum Chordata; class Mammalia; order Rodentia; family Cricetidae; genus Ondatra; species Ondatra zibethicus. The sequence goes on from PVIU01021621.1 coordinate 9,362, forward strand.
AAGGTGGATGGACAGCAAGGAGCCACACTGAAGACTGTCCTCTAGGCTCCATGTGTGCATGTGTGTACACAGAAATACTGGAATTATTAGTCAGGAAATGAGATTGCTTTGCAGTCTTAAAATTCATGATGACCTGGGGCTGGAGAGATGGCTCAGTGGTTAAGAGCTTTGCCTTTTCTTCCAAAGGTCCTGAGTTCAATTCCCAGCAACCACATGTGCTCGCAACCATCTGTAATGAGATCTGGTGCCTTCTTCTGGCCTGCGGGGATACATGCAGGCAGAACACTGAATACATAATAAATAAATGAGTCTTAAAAAAAAAAATTCATGATGCCTATTCTACCTCACAGGGAGGCCATGCAAGTCTTTCCCCTACCAGATTGCTTTTGTTCACACAGATAATAGAGGAGTTGGCAGATGCCCTGACCTACTGTCATGAGAAGAAGGTGATTCATAGGGACATCAAGCCAGAGAATCTCCTGCTGGGGCTCAGGGGTGAGGTGAAAATCGCAGACTTTGGTTGGTCTGTGCATACCCCCTCTCTCAGGTAGGTCAGGTGCGATGGGGGTGGGACCCTCATACCACTGAGGAATTTCCTAGGTGAGATCATCTCACATGTTAAGACCCAGATACAAACTGGGGCTTGTATTTGGGCACCATTTTTTCCAAATGCATACATCTAAAATGCATTTGCAGAGTGAAAGAGTTGGGTGGAGTGATGGGTCAGTGGGCAAGAGCATTTCCTTTGTAAGCACAGAGTTGAGGGGTGGAAATAGGTCCTGAAAGCTTGCTGGCCAGCCTACCTGGCAGAAATGACTGGTTAAGGTTCAGAGAGAGACCTTGCCTTAAAGGAATAAAGTGGAGAGCAATAAAGACACTGAGCGTCCTCTGAGCGTGCGTGCGTGCGTGCGTGCGTGCGTGCGTGTGTGTGTGTGTGTGTGTGTAGGCCCAACCAGAGCTCTTCTTTTCTGGTCTTTATTAGTATGTGCCTTTGCCAAAAGATTCCATGTAAATTAGTAAGCATTCCAGGAATGAATTTTTCTATGTTGATAAGCTACATTTGCTTGGATCCTCGTGATATATCATCATTATGTTCCAAATCTTCCTCCTCACTCTGTAGACCAGGCTGGCCTCAAACTTAGAGCAATCCTCCTGTCTCAGGTGTGATTTACTACACCTGACAATTTTAAAGCATGGGATTAATGCATTTTCCTTTACAGTACTTGCTTTCTCTTGAGTTTTTGGGTTTTGGTTTTGAATTTTTAATCTTATGTGTATGGGTGTTTTTCCTGCATGTGTGTCTTGTACACCACTTGTCATACCTGGTGCCCAGTGTCCATGAAGGCTGAAGAGGGCATCAAATCCCCTGGAACTGGAGTTGTAGATGGTTATGGGCTGCCACGTGGGTACTGGGAAGTCCATCTAGGGTCCTTAAGAAGAGCAGCCAGTGCTCTTAACTGCCGAGTCATCTCTCCAGCCCAGCCTTCTCTGAATGATTGACAGTTTCTCATGTTGTAGTCCTTCCTGGCCTCTAGCTCATTCTAGCCTCAAAGGCACAGTATTCTTTTCTACCTCCCACCTTCTCAAGTGCCAGGAATAGAGATGTGAGCCTCCTATACCTTCCCTGAATCTTAAAGAATTCTTTATGTGTCCACATGTGTGCTCAACAGGGAAGATTTCCCTCAACTCTGCCCATGCTCAGCACTCCCTTCTGTGTCCTGCTCTAGGAGAAAGACAATGTGCGGGACTCTGGACTACCTGCCCCCAGAAATGATTGAGGGAAGAACGTATGATGAGAAGGTGGATCTGTGGTGTATTGGGGTGCTTTGCTATGAGCTGCTGGTGGGAAATCCTCCCTTCGAGAGCAGCACTCACAACGAGACATACAAGCGCATCCTCAAGGTGAGCTGGCCATACACATCAGGAAGCCAGATACTGATAGCTGAAGGTTAGAGTGCTTACAGAAGATTGTTCTAGCCAGAAGGGTGCCTGAAGAGACTGACAGAACACAGGAAATTAAAGAGATAAACTAGGTTGTCATTCTTCTTCCCTGGCTTCATTAGGTGGATTTGAGGTTTCCTCAATCAGTTCCTGTGGGGGCACAGGACTTAATCTCCAAGCTTCTTAGGTATCATCCCTCAGAACGACTGAACCTTGACCAGATCCTGAAGCACCGCTGGGTCCGGGACCACTCTCGTAGGATTCTGCCTCCCTCTAATCAGATGGCTTCCTGAGCTCTGCCTGCCTCTACTAGTTTGTGTTTTTCTCCAGGCTCTGTTACTTCATCTGGTTTGCTTCTTTTCTCTTGTAAGATGTGAATTAAAACTGATTAGTATCAATCTTTTTGGTTGTGTGAGTTAGCATATCAATGTGATAGAATCTTTTGTCTTGCGTGTGTGGTGGGGGTGAAGTCCAGGATTCCATATCAGGTATCTCCCTCTATTGCTCTCTGGTTGGAAGCATCACCTCAGCCCCTAACATCCTTATCCAAAGAGTCTGGAATGTTTGAGTGGGGCTTCACCCCAGCTCCTGGCATCCATTTTGGAATGTTGGGTGGAAAGTTCCATTTCAAGCCCCTTCCCCTGGGAGTTGCCACAGTCCAGATTTCACCTCTGAGAAATCCTGCCAAATGGCCACCCTGCCCCTGAGAAAGTCAAGACCACTCCCACAGGCTCTTTAAACTGCCCCCCCCCCCCGGAGAACAAACATGTGGTCTCCTGGGTTTTCTTTTCCCTCTCTCCATGACCCCCACCCCCAGGGCCACCTGGGGGGCACTGGCATCCATTAAACCTGGCTTCTAATTTGGTCTGATTTGGATTATTGTGTTGGTGGAGAGGTTTGTCGGACCAGAAAAACATAACACTCTCCAGCTCATTTTTTGTTTAGTTTGTTTGGTTTTTCAAGACAGAGCTTCTCTGTGTTAACAGCCTTGGCTGTCCTGGAACTCCCTGTGTAGATCAGGCTGGCCTCAGACTTAGAGATCCGCCTGCTTCTTCCTCCCAGGTGCCATCATGCCGCGCTTCCATCTCACTTTTTGAGGTGGCAGGTCTATCAACATGAAACTCACCGATTTGGCTAGACTGGCCGGTCAAAGAAATGCTGATCCTCCTATCTCCAGCTCCCCAGCACTAAGATTTCAAATGCACATCACTGTGTTCAGTTTGTTCCAGGGTTCTGGGGGCAGACTGAGTCCTTGTGCTTCCACTCACATATGGAGGCACACCTACGCTCACACACATACAAAATAAGTAATGCATGAAAAGGGGTGGATCAGGAGTGGTGATACATGTGTAGACGTCTGGGTTCCTGCAGAGTGCCCAGTTTCTCATCTTTATTTACCCAGATGTTTGGCAAAGATTCCAGACACACCCCCATCTCTAGTCTACATTTTACATCGGAAGAATGGCTTTCTCACCCAGTGCCCGAATCCTCCCGTGGTGTGCACTGTTACTGGGTGGGTCTGTGCATGCGTACAGTCTTAAGTGTTCAGGAGACTGAGGCAGGGCAGTTTCAAGGCCTGCCTGGGATGCTGAGGAAGGGAGTTCAAGGCCAACCTGGCCAATTTAGCGAAGCTGTCTCAAAAACAAAAGTAAAACAATTTCAAATAAAAAAAAAAAATAGCGATAGGTATGTCTAAACTGGGACTGTACTCTATTTTAGAAAAAGACAAGGGCTCCATTCTCGGGGTGGGCTCCAGCAGAGGAAGAACTACATTACCCAGAAGGCACAGCACACGAGTCATGCGGCTCGGCAAATGAAAGGCCTAATGACACTATGCCTCTGTCAAGGAGCTTGACGGTTCCGTGACGTCATCCTGGCGCGACCCTGTAGTCCATGCCCGCTGTGGAAATACTAGCACCGCTTCTGAGGGAAATCCTGGAGATCGCGACGAGGCTCGGGCCTCCGTGTTCTGGGCACAGCTGTTGTCAGCCAAGGTCGCCTGCCGGGGCAAGACCACCGAGTCCGCAGCCCACGGGGTCTCATGATGGCGTCGGCGCTGAGGGACTCCGGGCAGGTGGGTTGACGGAGAGTTTTTGATGCCTCCACGGTTTGGAAAGTCTGTCCGTCGTGAGAGCCTCTCGCTTTGTCTTTGTAGTTGTATTTGTTTAGGAAGAGTGGCTCTGGATGGTACTCAATTTATTTCCAGTCTTAGTGTTAGGTCCCAAACCCGGGACACACGGTGAGGTGCCTACTTAGCATATCAAAGCGGACCTGGCCGCCAGGTTCCCCCAGCATCCCTCAGTCCCTACCTGTCCCAGGGTCCTCTTGGCGGGCACAGCTTGAAATGGGTGCCCCTCAGCTAATTATCCCTACAGCTTCCTCATGTCAAGAATGTCAGGCCTCTGGTAGCTAATTTAAGGGATTGAAAGGCGAATAAAGCTCCAGGCTAAGGGCTTTCATCAACTCATAATTCAATCAGACATGGTCTATAAGTCTCTTATTCTTTTTTTGAAACAGAGTTTTTCTGTAGCTTTAGAACCTGCCCTGGAACTCTCTGTAGACCAGACTGGCCTTGAACTCACAGAGATCCACCTGTCTCTGTCTCCTGAGTGCTGAGATTAAAGGCGCGCGCCACCGCCCAACAAGTCTCTTATTCTTTCTGGTTCACCACTTACTATCTTGTTTCCTTTCTCCCTCTGGCTCACTGCTGTTCAGGTGTACCCACCTGACCAAAAGTTCCCTTTACTCTCTCCTTTACCTTTGTAGTTCACTCTGCCTCGGACAATCCTCAGATCCCTGCAAGACCATTTCCTGTAATTTCTGCTCATATGTCACTTTTTAAATATTATAAAATGCGCGTGTGTAAGTGTTCAAGTGTGCATGGGTTATATCCGCTCATGTGAAAGCAATGACTTGAGTGTGGAGGTCAAAGGACAATTGTTTAGGAATTGGTTCTCCCTTACTTTTATTTGGGTTCCGGGACTTGACCTCAGGTGGTCTGGCTTGGAGGAAAAGCACTTCTACTCTTTAGAACTATCTCACGCGCCCAGATAGCACTCCTTTAGTTGTTCCTGTAAACCCCAGCACTGGAGAGGCAGGAGCAGGAGGATCACAAGTTCAAGGTCAGCCCTGGCTACTTAGCAAATTTGAGGCCAGCTTGAACTGCTTATATGACCTTGTCATAACAAAAACAAATAAGCAAAGACATAAAACCCTACTTGAATTTGTGGATATCTTTTAGCCCTACGTCACTGATATATAGGTGACCAGATACTGTCGAAGTTAACAGAAACTAAAACAGTTAAGTGTGGTATTCTTTTTGTTTTGTTTTGTTTTAAGACAGGGTTTCTCTGTGTAATAATCCTGAGTGTCCTAGAATTTGCTTTGTAGACCAGACTGGCCTTGAACTCAGCCACCTTCCTCCCGAGTGCTTGGATTAAAGGCGTGAGCCACCACCACCCAACCCAAGTATGGTATGCTTTATCAAAAATTTCATTCCAGTCTCATGGCTATTTTTACCCATGTTTACCTTTTTCTGTTTTTCTGTATTTTTTTTTTCTTTTCTCTTAGCTGTTGTCGATGAAGTGAGAATTACTGTATTGATCTGGAGATGGAGGCTCAGTGATGAAGTGAGGTACCTAATGTTGCACAGCTGTCGAGTGGTAGTTTCAGGAGCTTGCATTGAAACTCTAGGAGTCTGACTTCAGAACTGAGGACTTGTGAAGCGTTCAGCATGGGCAGGAAACTAGCTGGACCAGTGAAGCTCAAGAAGTGCTGTTCTTAACATTACTGGTATTGGTTCCATTGTCATTATCATTATTTGTCATTCTTGTGATACCCCAGACAGAACCTCTCTCACAACCCACAGTTTGTGTTTGTTGTTTGTTGCTTTCTAAGAACTTCTGGCATGGGAGGGTCCTGCCCTTCGCACTGACGTATTATGCCATCTTAGCTTTGTTTTCTATTGCCATGATAAGATGCCCTGACAAAGGCATTTGAAGGAAGCAGGGGTTTATTTGGCTCACAGTTCTGGGTCTGTCCTGAACAGGGAAGTCAGTGCAGCAGGCGTCTGAGAGAACTGGTTATAGCATGGTCGTGGTCGGAAAACGAGAGCAATAGACGCATGCATGCTTGTGCTCCTCTCGTTTTCTCTGGTTGGTTGCTTTGGAGGCAGGGTCTCACCGAGTAGCCCTGGCTGGCCTGGAACTCACAGAGACCTATCTGTCTCTGCTTCCCAAAGTGCTAGGTGGGAGCCATCACACCCAGCACTTATTTTTATTTATTTGAAAGTTACATTTGTTAATTTATACATGTGTAGGTTTGCATTTGGAAATCAGGAGATAGCTTTTGGGAGCTGGGTTCTTGCCTTTTGCTATGTAAGGTTCCAGGGGATAGATCAAGTTGTAAAGCTTGGCCCCAAGTGCCTTTGCATGATGAGTCAACTCAGTGACTCCACTTTCTCCTTTTATATGCAGTCTAGGGCACTAACCCAGGCAATGGTGTCAATCTTCTTTAGGTTGGGTCTTCCTACCTTAACATAATCAAGACGATCTTCCATAGACACACCCACAAGCCAACCTGATCTAGACAGTTCTCCTTGAGACTCTTTCCAGGTGATTGTCGAGTGTGTCAAGTTGCCAGTTAAGTCTAGCCATTATATACCCCAACAGCCTATCTCTCCTCGTGGAGCCCAGGAAACAGCATAACCTACAGGATGTGCTGTGTAGTTTGGGCCTTAATCTCTCTGTGTACCCTTTGAGCAAAGCACACATGACATTCTACCAAGCAGCCCGAGGCCAACACTAAAATGCTGTGACTTTTCAGGTGGCTTTCACCTTTGAGGATGTGGCTGTATTTTTTACTCAAGAAGAGTGGGGGCAGCTGGCTCCAGCTCAGAGAACCCTGTACCAGGAGGTGATGCTGGAAAACCGTGGGCTTCTGGTCTCCCTGGGTAAGTCTGCTACCTCCGCTCCTGGGGGGGGGGGGGGCAGGTGCTCTGCTGCTTCCATTCTGCCCTCTGGCTCCAGGCCCTGATGGGGAAGAGGTCCTCTGAGTCTGCCTTTTCTTCCTGCTGCTTCAGACATATTCTAGACTCATCTCTTCCTGTGCTGTATCTCTTTGGGCAATAAACTTTTAGACTCCAAGGGTAATGTAGAGAGGATGGTAGCAGGAGGAAAGGGCATTTGGTAGGACCCAGAGGCAGAATTTCCAGCTGCTTTAGCTAGTGCTTTTTCCTCACAGGATTTATTTTTATTATTTTTAGTCATTTGTATGTGTATGTGAGTATCTGCAAACACCACGGCCAGCAGAAAGTTGATTCTAATGAGTCAAGAAGGAAGTCTGGTCCAACACAACTCAGTAGCTGGTGTTGGTTCAAACTTTGAGAGTTTGACACCAGGCAGTTTATTTTAGACGTATTAAGCACAGGACAATTTAGAAAAAAGTTTCCTAGTGATACTTACTTCTGTATGTAGAATAAATCTTAATGCATGGTTGTTTTGAAACTCTTTGTAAAGTACATATGGCCTCTTCCATGAAGCTAAGTTCTGTAGATTAACTAGGAAAGCAGGCTCAAGGTGAATAGCTCATGATAAGGGTCCAGGAGAGGATAACACTATAGGCTGCTGAGATAAACATAGGAGTCTGGGGGAGCCAAGGTCATCAGGCTGTAACCATCTCAGTCCCAGGCTTCTGGGTGGAAAATGGGTCATCAAGAAACGAGGCTTAGCGTTGGCAAATAGCTTAGCATTTGCTTAAACTGGAGGCTGGAGGGATGGCTTAGTGGTTAAGAGCACTGGTTGTTCTTCTAGAGAATCCAGGTTCAAAATGTAACACCAGCCTGGAGGCCAACAGCCATCTGTGGCTCTAGTTCCAGGGACTGAGGCCCTCTTCTAGCCTTTAAGAACAACAGGCACACAAAAGGGGTGCATACATCCATGCAGGAAAAACACCCATATACATAAAATAATAATAAATAAGTCTTTAAAAATAATAAATCTTGGGGCTGGAGAGATGGCTCAGTGGTTAAGAGCACTGGCTGCTCTTCCAGAGGTCCTGAGTTCAATTCCCAGCAACCACATGGTGGCTCACAACCACCTGTAATGAGATCTGGCGCCCTCCTCTGGCGTGTGGGCATACATGGAGACAGAATGTTGTATACATAATAAATAAATCTTTAAAAAAAATAATAAATCTTAAAAACAACAACAGAATCCCAACTGCTAACTCCAGGACCCACAAAAATGTGGAAGGAGAGAATCAAAAGTTCCTGGAGCCACTGTTCTTTCCAGGGGTTAATGTGCTTATCAACGTAGTTCTGGCATGGCCTTAGCTTCGGTGGATTATAGAAAACCAGTACTCATTGACTGTGGTAGTTCACACCTGTCTGTAATATTAGCACGTTGGAACCCAAGTCAAGAGGATCAGGAGTTTGAGGCCATCCTAGGCTTAGATAGTGAGACCTTAGTAGAGGGAGGGAAAGATGGGGAGTGGAGGAAAGGAAAGAAAGAGGGGTGCAGGAAAGGCTTGCCTCTAAACTGAGCTAAGTAGACTTGATTTTTATCTTTTGTAAAATGGTCTTTTCTCATGTAGCCCAAGCTGGCCTTGAGCTCGTTATATAGCTGAGGATGACACTGAGTTCCTTATTATCCTGCCCCCATCTCTGAAGCGCTAGGATTATAGTGGGTGTTTGTGTGTGTGCACACTTGTGCTGTGATACATAGAGCTCAGAGGACGACTTGGAGGACTCACTTCTCCCCACCGCATGCATCTCGGGGGTCAGCTTAGGGCTTGGCAGCAAGCACCTTTAGCTGCCCTATTTATATTTATTTTGGGGGTGTGTTTTTGTTTGTTTTGAGACAGGGTGGTCACTACACCAGGCAGGCCTTGAACCCAGAGATCCATCTGTCTCTGCTTCCTGAATTCTGTGCGATGAAACACCATGACCAAAAGCAAGGGGAGGAAAGGGTTTATTTGTTTTAGCTTTCCACATCATAGTCCATCATCGAAAACTGTCAGCACAGGACTCAAACAGGGCAGGATCCTGGAGGCAGGAGCTGATGCACAGGCCATGGAGGAGTGCTGCTTACTGGCTCGCTTCCCCTGTAGAGAACCCAGCAACACCTACCTATACAGGGGTGGCACCACTCGTGTGGGCTGGACCCGCCCACATCTTCACTAGTATAAAAACGCCCCACTGGCTTGCCTACAGGCCAACCTGCTAGAGGTATTTTTCTCCTTGGAGGTTCCCCTTCCCAAATATGTCTAGGCTTGTGTCAAGATGGCAAAAACTAACCTGCATAAAAATACTTGGTTTTCTCTCTCAGTGCAAGGGGTGTACTTGTCTCTGCACAGTCTAGGCAAGCTCTCTACCACTGAGTTGTGCCCCTAGCCCTCCTTTTTGTTTTAAAACAAGGTCTCATCAAGTTGCCAGGCAGGCTTGGCCTTGCTGTCTTCCTGCCTCAGCCTCTCTAGTAGCTGGATTATAGTCTTGTCCCACCAGGCACACCTTTTACAGTTTATGACAAACTCTTTTAAATAGAAGTTTCTAAGTCACATGTTAACTTTATTTGTAATGCTGAGAGCAGCTTCATTCCAAGGTCAAATTCTGGTCCCCAAATCCCAGGTGATATTGATGGTTTTTCTCTCTTTTCCATGTGTTCGTATTTCTCTCCTTGAAGGGTATCCTGTTCCCAAACCTGAGCTGATGTGTTGGCTAGCGCACAGGCAGGAGCTGTGGCGGGTGGTGAAAGACCTTTCCACAAGCGTCAGTGCAGGTAAGGGAAGTGGGCAGGACTGGTGGGGTCTCCTGGGGACTTCTCTCTCTCTGCTCCTCTACCTCCTCTTCCTCTCACTCCCTCTCCTTCCTTTTTGATTTTGTGTGTGTTTGCACATATGTGCCACAATGTGCATAAGGGAGTCAGAGGCCACCTTGCGCAAGCTGGGAGTTGGTCTCTCTTTCCACTGAGCAGACTCTGCTTATTAAACCCAGTTTATTAGTCTTGGCTGCAAGCACCTTTACCTACTGAATCATCTCCTGAGCCCTCTGTTTCCTCTCCTACTGGAACTTGTCTAGAAAGTGACACATCAAAACACAAACAAAAACATACGCTTTACCATTCATGTTGTATAGGTCGCTGTGGCACAGCATGTCTTGTAAGAAATTTACTCATGGGGAATGTGAAAGAATAGACTCAGTTCGACCTCAGAATAGCAAGAGCAGACTTTGCTAGTGTGAGAGGTTGGTGCCCCAGTCCCTGTGGCTTAGTATCTGAGGGTACAGGTGAAGGGTTTGTGCAGGGTCTGAGAATTCGTTTTTATAGTGGAGAATAGGCGGGGAGAAGGCCAGAAACTGCTTTTTGTTGTTGTTTTGTTTTTTATAAACCATAGGATAAAAGAGAAGTCAGATTTCCTGTGAGGATGTGATGAGGGTTGGTTCTTTTCTGAAATTCTATGGCAGGTAGGTTTCTTGAATCATTGGGCCTGTTCATGGCCCTGGCTTTGTTATTGTTTGGTTTTTTAATTTTTAAATTGTATTTATTTAATTAACTTTTTTATTTATTTTATATACCTACCACAATTCCCCCTCCCTCCTCTTCTACTGTAACCCCTCCCTACTCCCGTCTACCCTCCCTTTGCATCTACTCCTCCTCTGTCCAGAAAGGGGCAGGCCTCCCATGGGCTTGAACAAAGCATGGCACATCAAGTTGAGGTAGGACTGAGCTCCTCCCCCAGCATCAAGGCTGGGCAAGGTAATCCAGCATGGGGAACAGGTTCCCAAAAGGCATCTGAGTGCCAGCGACAGGTCCTGAACTCACTGCCAGGAGCCTTACAAAAAGACCAAACTATACAACTGTCACACATATGCAGAGGGCTTAGGTTGGTCCCATACAGATTCCCTAGCCAGAGTCTGTTACTTCCCACTCGCTCAGGTCAGCTGTCTCTGTGTGTTCCTCAGTCATGATCTTGACCTCGTGGCTCATACAATCCCTCCTCCCTTTCTTCAGGAGGACTCTCGGAGCTCCACCCAGTGTTTGGCTGTGGCTCTCTGCATCTGCTCCTATCAGTTACTGGGTAAAGACTCTGATGATAATTAGGGTAGTCACCAATCTGGTTACAGAAGATGGCCAAACCAGGCACCCTCTCCACTATTGCTAGGAGTCTTAACTGGGGTCATCGTTAGGGATTCCTAGGAGTTTCCTTGACACCAGGTTTCTCCCTAACCCTGAAATGCCCCCCTGTCAAGATGTCTCTTTCTTTACTCTCCCTCTCCATCCCACCTTCAACTTCCCTACAGCCCCCAACTTGCCCAGCCCACCCAACCCGCTCCCTCAAGTTCCCATCCTCCCATCCTCCTACCCCCACCCCCAGTTTACCCAGGATTCTCAGGGAATTCATGCATCCATCTTTGGGTCGTCTTTGTTCTCTCTGGGCTATGAACTGTGCGCTGGTTATCCTGTACTTTGTTCCTAGTAGCCACTTAGGAGTGAGTCCATACGATGTTTGTCTTTCTGGGTCTGGGTTACTTCACTCAGAATAATTTTTTTTCTAGTTCCATGTATTTGCCTGCAAATTTCATGAGGTCATTGTTTTTTACAGCTGAGCAATGCTCCATTGTGTAAATGTACCATGTTTTCCTTATCCATTCTTTGGTTGAGGGACATCTAGGTCGTTTCCATGTTCTGGCTATTATGAATATTGCTGCTGTGAACATAGTTGAGCAAGTGTCCTTGTGGTATGAGTGTGCATCCTTTGTGTATATGCCCAAGATTCGTATTGCTGGGTCTTGAGGTAGATTGATTCCAAATTCGCCATGTAGATTTCCAAAGTGGCTGTGCCAGTTTGTACTCGGACCAACAGTGGAGAAGTGTTCCCTTTACCCTACATCCTCTCCAACATAAGCTGTCATCAATGTTTTTGATCTTAGCCATTCTGACAATTATAAGATGGAATCTCAGTTGTTTTGATTTGCATTTTCCTGATGACTAAGGATGTTGAACAGCTCTATAAGTTTATTTCAGCCATTTGATATTCTTTGGTGAGAATTCTCTGTTTAGATTTGTACCCCATTTATAAATTGGAATATTTGGTATTTTGTTGTCTAGTTTCTTGAGTTTTTTTTTAATATATTTTGGAGATCAGTTCTCTGTAAGATGTGGGGTTGGTGAAGATCCTTTCCCATTCTGCAGGCTGCCATTTTGTCTTTTTGATGGTGTCCTCTGCCTTATAGAAGCTTTTCAGTTTCAGAAGGTCCCATTTATTAAATGTCCATCTCAGTGTCTGTGCTACTGGTGTTATATGCAGGAATAGTCTCCTACGCCAGTACGGTCAAGACTACTTCCCACTTTCTTTTCTATCAGGTTCCATGTAACTGGATTTATGTTGGGTCTTTGATCCACTTGGACTTGAGTTTTGTACAGGGCAATAGATATGGATCTATTTTCAGTCTTCTACATGTCGACATCCAGTTATGCCAGCACCATTTGTTGAGGTAGTTTTCTTTTTTTAATTGTATAATTTTGGCTTCTTTGTCAAAAATCAGGTGTTTATAGGTGTGTGGATTTGTGTCAAGGTCATTGATTCAATTCCATCAATGATCTACATGTCTGTTTTTATGTCAATACTAAGCTATTTTTGTTACTATAGCTCTATAGTAGAGCTTGAAGTCAGGAATGGCCATACTTCCAGAAATTCCCTCATTGTACAGGATTGTTTTGGCTATCCTGGATTTTTTGTTTTTCCATATGAAGTTAGTTATTGTTCTTTCAAGGTCTGTGAAGAATTGTGTCAGGATTTTGATGGGGAATCTGTAGATTGTTTTTGGTAAGATTGCCATTTTTACTATGTTAATCCTACCTATCCATAAACTTGGGAGTTCTTTCCCATCTGATATCTTTTTCAATTTCTTTCTTCAAAGACTTGTCAAATAGGCCTTTCACTTGTTTATGTTTATGTTATATGGCTATTGAATATATATATGTTATATATTGGCTAAAGGGTGTTGTTACTCTGATTTCTTTCTCAGGCCGTTTGTCATTTGTATATAGGAGGGCTATTGATTTATTTTTTCAGTTAATCTTGTATCCCACCACATTACTGAAGGTGTTTATCAGCTTTAGGAATTATTCCCTGGTAGAATTTTTGGGGTCACTTATATATACTATCAGATCATCTGCAAATAGTGAAAGTTTGACTTTTTCTTTTCAGTTTATATTCCCTGATTTCCTTTTGTTGTCTTATTGATCTAGCTAGAACTTTGAACACTATATTGACTAGATATGGAGAGAGTAGACAGCCTTGTATTGTTCCTGTGGGATCGCTTTAAGTTTGTCTCCATTTAATTTTGTGTTGGCTGTCGGCTTTCTGTATATTGTTTTTATTATGTTAAGATATGCTCCTTGTGTCCCTGATCTCTCTAAGACCTTTATCATGATGGGGTGTTGCATTTTGTCAAAGGCTTTTTCAGCATCTAAGGAGATCATCATGTGTTTTTTTTTTTTTTCAGATTGTTTATATGGTGGATTACATTGACAGATTTTTGTATGTTGAACCAACCCTGCATCTCTGGGGTGAAGCCTACTTGATCATGGTAGATGATATTTTTTTTTAATTTAATATGTTCTTGGATTCGGTTTGCTAGTATTTTATTGAGTATTTTTGCATCAATGTTCATGAGGGAGATTGGTTTGTAATTCTCTTTCTTTGTTGCATTTGTGTGATTTGGGTATCAGAGTAACTATAACCTCATAAAAAAGAATTTGGCAGTGTTCCTTCCGTTTATGTTGTGTAGAACACTTTGAGGAGCAGTGGTATTAACTTTTCTTTGAAACTCTGGTAGAATTTTGTGCTGAAACCATCAGGCCCTGGGTTTTTTGTTTGTTTGTTTGTTTGTTTGTTTTGTTTTGTTTTGGTTAGGAGACATTTAATGACTGCTTCTATTTCCTTAGGGGTTATAGGTCTATTTAAGTTGTTTATCTGGTCTTGATTTAATTTTGGTATGTGGTACCTATCAAGAAAAGTATCCATTTCTTTTAGATTTTTCATTTTTATGAAGTACAGGATTTTTGAAGTATGACCTGATAATTCTCTTGCTTTCCCTAGTGTCTATTATTATGTCCCCTTTTCATTTCTGATTTTGTTAATTTGAATATTCTCTCTCTGCCTTTTGGTCAGTTTGGATAAGGGTTTGTGAAGCACGATTAATAAAAACTCATAGAGAGAATTTGGGGTTCAACCTGAAAATCCGAAAAGCAAAGCAGCCAGCCACTGACTCTTACCTCCACTTCAGTCCAAAATGGTGATCCTGCCTCCAGGAATCTCAGAATGAGACTGTGCCTGAGAACTGTCACCTCCCATTTTATATTCCTCTTTAGTTAGGGTATTAAAGGCATTCGCCACAGGGATTAAAGGCATGCACCACCCAGTTTCTATGGCAACTAATGTGGCCACTGAGATTAGAGGTGTGTGTTACCACTGCCTGGTAGTAAGGATGACCAGTGGGGCTGTTTTACTCTCTGATCTTCAGGCAAGCTTTATTTATTAAAATACAAGTGAAATGCCACCACATTTCCTCATATTGTCTAAAATAAAAAAGACTATAACTAATATAAGAAAAAGTATATACAAGAAGTACAATAACTATATACAACATATACAGACAATAAATATATCAACAATGTCTAATCCATTTGCATTTGACAAATTCAGAGAAAATACTCCATATCTATCCTATCCTGGTGAGTCCAAAGTCTTGTACCTAATTTATATTCTATCATAACTTGTATTACCATTCAAAACTTTTTGATATCTCTCAACATCTAGAGATTGAGCCCTTATGGACTCTCTGTAGCCCCAATAACCTTGGTTAGGGTTTCTTTTTATTTTTTTATTACTTTATAAATAATACTATTCAAAATTTCCACTTCCTCCCCTCCTCCCACTTCCCTCCTGCTCCCCCACTCACCCTCTCCCTTCCCCTCCAGTCCTAAGAGAGGGCAGGGTACCCTGCCCTGTGGGAAGTCCAAGGCTCACCCCCCTCCATCCAGGCTTAGGAAGGTGTGCATCCAAATAGAATAGAATCCCAAAAAGCCAATAGAGACAAATCCCAGTGCCATTATCATTGGCTTCTCAGTCTGCCCCAATTGTCAGCCACATTTAGAGGGCCCAGTTTGATCCCATGCTCGGTCAGTGCCAGTCCAGCTGGATTTAGTGAGCTCCCATTAGATCAGGCACACTGTCTCAGTGGGTGGACCAACCTCTCACGGGGGTTATTCCAATTTTTTTGTATTTGTTGAGGTTTGTTTGGTTACTGAGTATGTGGTCAATTTTTGAGAAGGTTCCATGAGGTGCTGAGAAGAAGGTATATTCCTTTCTGTTTAGATGGAATATTCTAAAGATGTCTTTTAGGTCCATTTGAGTCATAACATTTGTTAGTTCTCATATTTCTCTGTTCATTTTTTGTCTGATTGACCTGTCCAGTGGTGAGAGGGGAGTGTTGAAGTCTCCCACTATCAGTGTGTGGGGTTTAATGTATGATTTAAGCTTTTGAAGTGTTTCTTTTACATATGAGGGTGCCGGCAAGGGCATTTTCTTGCCCAGTAGCTAACTTTTGCCACAAAGAAAGTAAACTCCATGTAGAGTTTCTTCAATGTCCATTATCTTCTCTGAAGTAGATTGGTGTTGCCAGGAGCAGACATGTCTCATTGTCATGAAAAAGAAGAACCTAGGTTATTTATTATTATTATTTATTTTGTTTTATTTTGGTTTTTTGAGACATGGTTTCTCTGTGTAGCTCTGGCTGTCCTGGAACTAGCTCTGTAGCCCAGGCTGGCCTCAAACTCACAGTGATCCGCCTGCCTCTGCCTCCCAAATGCTAGGATTAAAGGCATGAGCCACCACTGCCTGGTGAACCTAGGTTATTAAAACATCTTAAATGCCATATTCTGTAGATCTCTGAAGTGCTTGATGATGACCTGTCTATCTAAAATTTATCTCTGTTTGACCTTGAAAACATACCTAATGTGACTACAAGTTCGTTTATACTAGATGACTAATTATTAACCTGAATTTTTTATTATCCTAAACAGTTGGTAATAATAATTTTCAAGGACTAGAGATTTGTATTACATTGTTAAATGAGCTATACAGGTACAATACTTTGAACAAGATTAGAAATGTATGTATAGTATGTTTTAACAAAATTAATCTCAAATTTGTATCAATATACAGAATTTGTATACAATATACAAAAAATCCAATCCAACGTAAAACATTTAAAACTAATAGTTGCTTTTAAAAGTAGATTTAATAATCTACATTTTTATCTTATCTATATGATCCATTTTTCTTTTCAGAGTATATTCAATAATCTGCCTTGTTATCCTATCATATCTATCTCCCCCCTTTTCTCCTTTTTTCTCCTTCCTTCCTTGCTTGCTTCCTTCTTTCCTTCCTCTCTCTCTCTCTCTTTTTCTTTCTTTGTTTTTTGAGACAGGGTTTCTCAGTAGTTATGGAGCCAAATCAGAAACTCTGTAGATCAGGCTGACCTCAAATTCACAGAGATCCTCCTGCCTCTGCCTCCCGAGTGCTGGGATTAAAGGCGTGTACCACCACTGCCCAGCCTTTTTTTCTTTTCAAAACAAGATCCTACCTATATCCTCCCTTTTTTCTTTTCAGAATAGATTCAGTAATCTACTCCTTTATCCTATCATGTCTATGTTCCCTCTTTTTTTGTGTGTTTTTAAAACATGAACCTTGAATCTAATCTCCTTTGTTCAGTTTTTTTTTCCTGACCATTGCCAATAATAACTTGTAACCAGCACTCTAAACAAAGACAAACATCTATAATCCATTTTTTGGGAATGTAGGTGTAGATTTTTTGCTGATTGGGGGCATTGTAATCTTATGGGGAGCCAAAGAAAATTTAGGATTATGTTCAAGTCCTGACTTGAGTATTCTGTGAGGCTGGATCATCTCAGCCAGCAGTCTTGAGGCTGTTCTGAATGTAAAACTCAGAGGAAACTGCAACAGAGGTGCTCTAAAATGTTGGATTATCTTTGCCATCTGCTCCTATTGGAGATTTTTCAGGGGGTCTTCCTTGATCAAACCTTATTCTTCCTTTTTTTTTTTTCAAGACAGGGTTTCTCTGTAGCTTTAGAGCCTGTCCTGGAACTAGCTTTGTAGACCAGGCTGGCCTCAAACTCACAGAGATCTGCCTGCCTCTGCCTCCCAAGTGTTGGGATTAAAGGCGTGTGCCACCACCGCCCGGCAAGCCTTATTTTTCTTAACTCAGAATGAATCCACAGCCTCTCACTTCCTATGGAAACAAAGACAAAACCTCTTCTACAGAGTAACAAATCTTTTGACTTAAGTTTTGAGGTCAAGGCATTTTCAAAATATATAGGTTGTATTAATCCAGTAGCATTAATAATCAAATGTCTTTTAGCAGCTGTTGCTCCTTTCTCAGCAGTCCAACAATTCAAAGACGACAAAATAATATACAGTATTCAGATTCTCTTTGTATTTTCCATCTTTACATGGAAGCTAAGCTGGGGCAGATGGGAGCATTAGTTTTTCTCCCGAACTCAGGTGGCTAGGTTTGGGTTTGGCTCTGGTCTGATTGACTAAAAAGCCTCAGGCAAATGGCCTTTTTTTTTTTTTTGTAAATTTGTGCCCCACGTTGGGCTCTAAATGAAGCATGATTAATAAAAACTCATAGAGAGAATTTGGGGTTCAACCTGAAGATCCAAAAAGCAAAGCAGCCAGCCTCTGGCTCTTACCTCCACCTCATTCTGAAATGGTGATCCTGCCTCCAGGAGTGTCAGAATGAGATTGTGCCTAAGAGCTGTCTCCTCCCGTTTTATAATCCTCTCTAGTTCTGGGATTAAAGGAGTTCACCACTGGGATTAAAGGCATGCACCGCCCAGTTTCTATGGCAACTAGTGTGTCTACTGGGTTTAAAGGTGTGTTACCACTGCTGGGTAGTAAGGCTGACCAGTGGGGCTGTTTTACTTTCTGATCTTCAGGCAAGCTTTACTTATTAAAATACAATTGAAATGCCACTACAGGTTTGTCTATCTTGTTTATTTTCTTGAAGAACCAACTCTTTGTTTCATTGATTCCTTTTTTGTTTTTTTTGTTTTTTTTTTTTTGGTTTTTCGAGACAGGGTTTCTCTGTGGCTTTGGAGCCTGTCCTGGAACTAGCTCTTGTAGACCAGGCTGGCCTTGAACTCACAGAGATCCGCCTGCCTCTGCCTCCCTAGTGCTGGGATTAAAGGTGTGTGCCACCACCGCCCGGCCATCATTGCTGGGATTAAAGGCATGCGCCACCACCGCCTGGCCATCATTGATTCTTTGTATTGTTCTCTTTGTTTCTATTTTTTTATTTCAGCCCTGAGTTTGATTATTTCCTCTATGGCCTGGTTTTAAGGTGGGGGATTTCCTCTCTGTCTCATATTTCTTTCTGAACTCTTGGGCTGTGCTCTGTTTACCACCGTTTCTCCTCTCTTTCACTCACGCTGAGTTGTAGGGTGATACTAAAGTAAACAGTTCTTTACCAGGGTCCTCACGCATGGCCTCCTTTGATCCATAGCCTATCCAGCAGTTGATGCTGGAAGGGTGGGCTCTCCTCAGGTTTTGCTAATCAGATGGAGACACTGTAGTATTTCTTTTTTTTTTTTTCCTTATTGAGAAGGTGGGGTTAGTATCTTAGTATAAGATATTTGGCCATTCTGTGTCTTTTGTGAAATAAATCAGATAAGTGCTTTAAAAAAAAATATTAACTTGAAGTTCTTTGCACATTCTTTTCTCTCTCACTCTCTTTTTCATTCAGAAGCCTCAGACATGCCAGGCAAGTGCTTACTACTGAGTTACACCCCAGCCCACACTCACAATACTTTTATTAGTTCTGAATGCTACAAATATACTTTTCCAGTTTTTAAAGTAGCGTTTTTATAGGTCTATTGGTCTGGCCCTCAAGCTGTCTATGTAGCCCAGGCTGATCTCAAACTTGTGATCCTTTTGTCTCTGTCTCCTGAGTGTGCTGGGAGACACCAGACTGTTGTTGTTTTCACCACGTTTTTTATTGTGTATGTGTGTGCATTCATTCATGTATGTATGCACTACAGAACATGGGTGAAGCTCAGAGGACAATGTTCAGGAATCAGTTCTCTACTTTTATCTTGTGGATACCAGGCATTAAACTCATCAGGCTTGGTGACAGTCGATTTTACCCTCTTTCATTCTTACTAGTCCCTGGGCTACTTACTGTTTAGGAGCTAATAATGAGCTGCCTTTATGGATATACTAAGTCAGGAATTCTTTTTTGTTTCTGTTTGTTTGTTTGTTTTTCGAGACAGAGTTTCTCTTGGTGTAACAGCTCTGGCTGTTCTGGACTTGCTTTATAGACCAGGCTGGCCTCTAAGTCAGGAACTGTGAGTGTCTACCCTAGACTCTCTCCCATCATCTATCTACACTTTAATTTGCTCTGCTGTTAAGAATCAGGAATTCAAGAATCCCAAAAGAAGGAAATTACAAACCAGGATTAACAGACATATTTTTCTTTAACATGGAGCTTTTATTTTTCCTGGTTTTTATCATTCTGGTATATATTACTTATTTCAGGAAACAGTGGAAAAACCAAGGCCACAGAACTTGCCACGTGTGAGTCAGCACTGTCTAAGGGAGTCTCGTGCCAAGGCAAGTTCACAAAAGAAGTCTCAAAGGACTCCCAGTCAGTGCCAACTCCTGATCAAATTGGTTCCTCGGAAATGCAGCAAGGACACTTTCAAACAGGGATAGAGCTCCAGAGCAAGCTGCTTCCTAGGAAAATCAGCCTTGGACACGATAGCTTAGTGGCAGCTGAAGACACGTGTTCAGGGGTTAGACAGAAGCACGTCTCTTCAGGAAAAGCCGTCCGTAACTGTGACTCGCATGAGTCAGAGAAGGACCCTGTAATTCAGGAGGAGGAAAGTGTCTTCAAATGTCATCATTGTGGCAAAGTATTCAGAAAGAAGCGCCTGCTTGCTCGACATGAGAGCAGTCACTCTGGAGTGAAGCTGTATGAGTGTACCGAGTGCGGGAAGGCCTTCAGCAAGAGCACATACCTTCTTCAGCATCAGCTGGTTCATAGTGGGGAGAAGCCTTATAAGTGCATGGAGTGCGAGAAGGCCTTCAGCCGCAAATCCCACCTCACACAGCACCGGCGGATTCACAGTGGGGAGAAGCCGTATAAATGTGACGAATGTGGCAGAGCTTTCACACACCGCTCTACTTTTGTCTTACATAACAGGAGCCACACTGGAGAGAAACCTTTTGTTTGTAAAGAATGTGGAAAAGCTTTTCGAGACAGGCCAGGCTTCATTCGCCACTACATCATCCACAGTGGGGAGGACCCGTACGAGTGCTTTGAGTGCGGACAGGTCTTCAAACACAGGTCCTACCTCCTGTGGCACCAGCGGACGCACACTGGGGAGAAGCCGTACGAGTGCAGTGAGTGTGGGAAAGTCTTCCTGGAGAGCGCAGCCCTGATCCACCACTATGTGATCCACACCGGGGAGAAGCCCTTTGAGTGCCTCGAGTGCGGCAAGGCCTTCAACCACAGGTCCTACCTCAAGAGGCACCAGCGCATTCACACTGGGGAGAAGCCGTACGTGTGCAGTGAGTGTGGGAAAGCCTTCACCCACTGCTCTACTTTCATCTTGCATAAAAGAGCCCACACTGGAGAAAAACCCTTTGAGTGCAAAGAATGTGGGAAAGCCTTTAGCAATAGAGCTGACCTCATTCGCCACTTCAGCATCCACACTGGGGAGAAGCCCTATGAGTGTACAGCGTGCGGGAAGGCCTTCAACCGTAGGTCAGGACTCACAAGGCACCAGAGGATTCATAGTGGGGAGAAACCCTATGAATGCATTGAGTGTGGGAAAACCTTTTGTTGGAGCACAAACCTCATCCGACACTCCATCATCCACAGTGGAGAGAAGCCCTATGAATGCAGTGACTGTGGGAAGGCCTTCAGCCGCAGCTCATCCCTCACTCACCATCGAAGGATGCACAGTGAGAGAAACCCTGCCAGTGAAGCAGATGAGGAAAGGCCTTTCACAAGTGGGCAGACTTCTGTCAACATCCAAGAACTTATATTGGGAAATGGCCTTTTTAATGTGACCACTGAGGAAAATCTTTTCTAGACAGAAACATCTTACATAGCACATGCTAATTCATACCAAAGAGAAACCCCACAAATGTCTTCACTGTGAGAAAACTTGTCGCAGATTGCTGCTTGTCATATGAAAACATTAGATACTGAGCATTGTTTTCCAACCGAGAGTATAGGAGAGACACCCAGTGGGTACTTTGCACTCATGAAAACCTTCAACTGTATCTTTCTCCTACTTTGAAGTGCGGTGTTAGCTCAGGGATTTTTGTGAGGAGGAGGTGACATAGGAATGAAAACTGTAAGCACCGTTTTCATGCTGCACTGCTGAGTCTTTGGCATTTGCTAAAGACTTTCTAATGTGGGTAGATAGAACTTTGGGTTAGGGAGTAAAGGAGTAAAGGACCCAACCCTTTATATGTCTTGTGTTTGTGTATACATACATACATACATACATACATACATACATATAAAGAGAGAGAGACTATATATGAATATATATATATATTCCTTGTCCAGTATTTAAAAATTGAGAACAAATCTATAAACTTACTGAATATTTCCCTTTTTCCACATAATTCTGTAGTAGATCATTAGTTTTATGAGAAATATGGAAGCATAAGTTATGAAATACTTTAAGGATGTGGGCTGGAGAGATGGCTCAGAGGTTAAGAGAACTGACTGCTGTTCTGG